>MU223775.1:76330-95265 GCA_018584345.1 Thuja plicata | reverse complement strand
CAACTTGGAGTTGGTCATCTTCCCTTGAGGTTCAGGTTCAAGATGCTGCTCAAAGGATGGTTGTGCTTCTTCCTCAGCCATGTCTTATGGTTCCAATCTCTGGCTCTGATACCAATTGATGCAATGGTGCCTGGGTGACAAGTTTTGGATCCCCAAAGGAACGCTATACTGTTCTAGGCCAAAAGCCCCACTTTTCAAAGAAACTACCCTTAAAAATTATCACAGAAAATCCTAACCAAGTTTATAAGGTGGGAAGCATGCCAAATAGTGGAAATCCAACATTTCAAGCCAAGGTGAGAATTTTTTGGCACCTAATTAATTGTTGTCCTCTCGAATTTAAGGGAACACACATAGAGATGTGCCCCTAGGGCATCATGTTTCTCCCTCCAACCTGCATCTTTTTGTACCAAACCAAAATAAAATCAAATATAATCATTATTAAAAGTTTTCCACCAAAGGGTTTTAATTTCCCATGGTGGAATCTTCAGATATGAACAAATTTGTCTCGAAACCCTTGATTGGAGGCAAAATCACAGGCTGTAGCAGTAAATCTGCAATAACTTTTTACTCGCAATGAATTAGAACCTCAAACCAAGTATAAACGAAATATAAGACATAGGAGCATCCAAAAATATAATCCTTCCTACTCCAAGAGTCCTTAAACGTCCGTACCACATAGAAAACCTCCGAAATCTATATGAAAAAGGTGTATTTTATTGATTGAAAATGCAAAATTACATATTCTGCCTTCCACCCACCTGAAAGGGATATTTGAAGGCTTCCCCCATTGGTTCCAACTTATTTTTAAACAATATAACCATTGGGGGTGTTAATTACATCATTTGGAAAAAGTTGTCAAAGTTGCTAAGCAACTTTGACAACATTTTGTGCAATATTTGCAATATTTGCAAAACTAATGACCAAAGTTGGTCCAAACTTATTCTAGTGATCCAACATGGATCTAAGACCCTAAAAACATGAAAAAACTAAAATACTAAAAATTATGAGTTGCCAATCCCCTTGACCCACAGTTGACCAGGGGCTTATTCTTGCCTAATCCTGGTACTGGGGTCTCACAATTGGATTCTAAGGGAAACTCTTATTCCTAGGAAACCTAAGACCTATTTGGACTTTTTTGAAGTCCTTTGAATGCTTGAGGGATACTATTGATGATCAGTTGATGAAGAAGGTGCTCCTACACCACTCAAGTACTCAAATGTATCCTTGGGCAGTGGCTTGGTGAAGATATCAGCTAAATTTTCTTTTGATTTCACATACTCAAGTATCACCTCTCTTTCTTGACCTTGTTCTCTTAAATAATGATACTTGATTGCAATGTGTTTAGTCTTAGAATGCATGACTGGATTCTTGGAAATTTTTATTGCACTGGTGTTATCACAATAGATAATCATTGGTTCTGAAATCTTCATATGCATACCTTCCAGCAATTGTTTGATCCATGCAATGTTTGAGCAATTTGCACTAGCAATAACATATTCTACTTTTGCAGTATATTGAGAGATGCATCCCTGCTTCTTGCTAATCCATGTGACAAGTCTATCACCCATAAAGAATGCTTCTCTAGTTGTGCTCTTCCAGTCATCAAGATTTCCAGCCCAATCAGCGTTGGTAAACAACTTAAGTTCAAATTTTCCTTCTCTTCTATACCATAAGCCAAATTCCTCAGTATTCTTCAGATATCTTAAAATTCTTTTCACAACAGTCATATGTGATTCCTTGGGGTTAGCAAAAAATATAGCAACAATTCCTACTCTGTGTGCAATATCTGGTCTAGTGTGTACAACATACATGAGTTTTCCAATCATTGATCTGTACAAAGTCTAATTTACCTTTGTTGTCTTGTCTTCATTTTTCAACTTACATCTAGTAGCCATTGGTGTTCCAACTGGTTTGGAATCTTCCATCTTGAATATTTTCAAGATTTCTTTGATGTATTTGGACTTTGTAATGAAAATACCTTCACTTTGTTGAATTATCTGTAGACCAAGAAAGAACTTGATCTCTCCAAACATAGGTCACATCTCAAACAATTTTCTCATCTCATCAGCAAATGGTTTGCATAGCATATCATTGCCTCCAAATATGATGTCATCAATAAATATTTCAGCAATCAAAGTGTTAGTATCAGTATCTTCTTTCAAATAAAGATTACTATTTTCACTATTCCTTATAAATCCAATACTTATTAGATAGGAATGAAGTCATTCTTACTAGGCTCTGGAAGCTTGTTTCAATCCAGACAAGGCTTTGTGAAGTCTACATACCATGTTTCTCTTGTCTAGATCGACAAACCCTTCCGGTTGTTCAATGTATACCTCTTCTTCATGTATTCCATTTAGGAATGCTGACTTGACATCCATTTGATATACTTTGAATCCTTTATATGCAGCATAAGAACGTAGTATTCTTACTCCTAGCCTTGAAATGGGTGCAAAGGTTTCTCCATAGTCTATGCCTTCCTCTTGTGCATACCCTTTGCATACTAGCCTTACTTTGTTCCTTTTGACTTCTCCATTCTCATTCATCTTATTCCTTAATATCCATTTTGTATTGATGACATTCTTGTCATCTAGTCTTGGCACAAGTGACCATGTTTTATTCATCTTAGTCTGCTCAATCTCATCATTCATAGCACTTATACATTCCTCATTATCTAGTGTAGTATTGACAGATTTTGGCTCAAACTCACAAATTAAACAATTTGAGTTTAAAGACTTACTTCTTGTTCTTGTACCAGCTTTCTTATATCCTATGATCTTGACCTCTGGATGGTTCCTTCTTACATATCCTCAAAGTACAGGTACAGTTATTTGTCTATCAGCTTGATCATTATTTTGATCTTCATTATGTTCTTCATTAGCTTGCACATTATCTTGATCATTAGCCTGACCGTCGGTAACAACACTCTGACCATCGGTTGCAACATTCTGCTATTCTATAATTAGGCACTATTGCTCAGGTAGAGTGTTGGGTTCTTCACAATATAAAAACTTGTTGTAGTCCTCTAGTTCTTTTTTGCTTTCCAGCTCATTCTTTTTTGCAAATTCATCAATCTTTACATTTGCACTTTCAACTATTTTGTTAGAGGCCTTGATGAGACACTTAAAAGCTTTGCTTTTGGTAGAATACCCCAAAAAAATACCTTCATCACTTTTGGCGTCAAGATTTCCATTTCTATCATCCTTTAATACATAACATTGACTACCAAATATTTTGAAGTAACTTACATTGGGTGTTTTACCATACCATAGCTCATAAGGTTTCTTCTTTGTGTCCTTTAATTGTACTCTGTTAAGTGTATAGACAGCAGTGCTGACAGCTTCCCTCTGGAAGATTTGGGTGATGCCTTTCTCTATCATCAGTGTTCTTACACAATCAACTATTGATCTATTCCTTCTCTCAGCAATCCCATTTTGTTGTGGTGTTCTTGGTGTAGAAACCTGTCTTTTTATACCATACTTATTACATAAATTAGTGAGTTCATCTGATATAAATTCTCCTCCTCTATCTGATCTCAAACATTTAAAATCCTTACCACTTTGTTTTTCTACCATAGCCTTATACCATTTAAACATTTTGAATGCTTCAGATTTATCTTTTAGAAACATAACTGTCATCATTCTAGAGTAATCATCAAAAAAGAGAATAAAATATCTATCCCCATAATAGCTCTTTGTCCTCATAGGTCCACATAAATTAGTATGGACTAATTCTAGAATATTATCAGATGTATGGGTTTTACTTTTGAAACTAGACTTTTTCATTTTACCTTTTTGACAATTCTTGCACATGATGTTGTCTAGCGTTGTCATTGTCGATAAGCCTCTTACATTTCTCCTTTTTCTTATTTTCATCATGTTTTCAAACTTCACATGACACAATCTTTTGTGCCACAACCATATGTCTTCATTTCTAGTCATTAAGCAAGTGTTGTTAGTATCATTCAGATAGAATAAGTTACCTTTAGTTTGGTCATCGGTACCAATCAGTTTTCTCGATTCATTGTAGATCTTTGCCTTCTTTTTCTCAAATTCTACTCTATGACTTGAATTATTCAGCTAAGAAACACTTAACAGATTATAATTCAATCCTTTTACCCAATAAGCATTTCCACATTTAATCAGGTGATTCAGCATTATTGTTCCTTTACCTTCAATTGGACAAGGTGTATCATTACCCATTCTTACTATACCACCATTATAATACTCAAAAGTGTTAAAATTTTTGTTGTCACCAGTGATGTGGTGAGTGTAGCCACTATCTATAATCTAGATGTCATTCTTTCTAACCTTAGATATGTGTACAGTTTCTACATACCTTTCATCTTCATCTGATTCATCCTTCACAGCTACAAATACCAGCTCGATGTCTTCATCAGGTTCAATGTCAGTATCTTCATCTTTGCAAGAAGCTAGGTAGCTAGCCTTCTTGCCTTTATCCTTGTAGTCTTGGGTATCTCTTCTTTCTGATTGTCGATAACCTCTGTAATATTTGTTATCACCTCTGTCAGATTTCTTCTCAAAAGATTTTTCATCTTTTCTTCTATTAGGACATCATGCAACATAGTGTCCAGTCTCTTTACAATTAAAGCATACAAGTGGTAACTTGCCCTTGTATTTACCTTTGCCTCTCTACATTCTTCAAGCCATAAGTGCTTCTATTTCATCTATATCTTCTTCTTCACTTTCACTTTCACTGTCTCTTCTAAATGAGTGTCTATGACTTGATTTTCTTATTTTCATAGAAGACTTAAATGTAGACTTTAAGTTTGGTAAGACAATATTGTCGAAGTTGTTCATCTAAAATGAAATTAGTCTACCAATTAAACAATCAAGAGTAACTGTATTGTTTGCTACTGCTCTCATTTCTTGAATGGAAAAAACTCTAATAGCATATATAGGCAATAAGGTTCTTAAGATTTTACTTACCACTGTCTCCTCTTCAAGTGTACCTCCAACTCCTCGTATAGCGTTGACTACTTCTTTTATTCTTGTGTTGTACTGTGTGATTTTTTCCCCTTTTTTCATTCTGAGATCATCAAAATTTCCTCTAAGGCTTTTTGCCATGGCTCTGAGAGCATTTGTATCACCTCCATGTACAAGCTTCACTTTGTCCCACATCTTCTTTGCAATTTTGCAATCCTTGACATCTTCAAATTCAGCATCAGAGAGTGAGGAAGAAATCTCTATAACCATGTATTTATGCTCATGCTTCTCTCTCAATTGATCTACTATCAGTACTCCTATAGGAAACACATATTCAGTACCTAGGAATTGAGTAACATCATTACCAATACCTGATAAGCGGAGTCTTATCCTATTTTTCCATGAATCAAAGTTGTCTTTGTTGAACTTGGGTACATCTTGTCTATTCTTGTGATCCTGACTTAGGTATTGAAACCTTCCTTCTAAGCACACAAGCACTGATACCAATTGTTAGTAATAACTAAGAGGGCGGGGGTGAATCAGTGGCCTCAAAATTTATTCTTCAACTATTTACCACCAATCAAATAAACCTCAGATTATCAAGTCCGTACAAGATGTATGCCATGAAATACTAATAATGATTTAACTGTCTATTGGTTTTCCTTGTCTATCCTTATTCTCCTTGATTACTGATAAGTAGTAAAACTATTTATCAAAACTTAGTAAATAAGCAGAGTATACCAATCCATCCAGAAATGCATATGTGAAATGTAAAACAGCAAAGTAATAAACCATACACACATAACACATGGATTTTAATGTGGAAACCCTATTAGGGAAAAAACCACTGGGACCGGTACTCCAAATTTTCACTCTTCTGAAGTGAGCCCTGTTAGGAGCCAACCTTATTAAAGGTAACAAACACACTGTTAAGTGTGACCTTGTTAGATGATTTTATACATAGAGGTTGTCACTTAGTATCGGGCATCTATTTCTACCATATTTGAATCAGCTTCCTTCTTAGACTGTCAATAGGTATTGGGAAAGTCCAATGCTACTTTCATGAATCAACATTTTTGGCACTCCTTGGGATGTGCCTTAATATATAGAAGACTGTTAAGTCCTTCTTGGTTAAGAGACTTGATGCTTCAATGGTTAAAATGAAACACTATGACCTATTTCTAATGCAACTTTGAATTGCATATTTTAAGATCTTTTTAAGTACATTACCTCTCTAATCAATGTATCAATTCAATTCTTTGTGCTCCACACTTTCTGCTCTGTGATGATGTGCTTCACCATTCGTCAGTGTCTGCAGAATTCTTTTGCTCTCCTTTATCTTGATTAATTAGGACTGTATGAAGTTCTTCTTCATCAGTTTCTCTTCAGTATCCTCTTTCTATTCACTCCCCTTCCCATGCATATAGAAATGAAGTAAGCTTGTCTCTTATATAGACATGATATTCATTGATTCTTGATTCTTGATTCTTGATTCTTGATTCTTGATTCTTGATTCTGTGTTCTTGGTTCTCGATTCTTGATTCTTGGCATGAAAAACAATCCAACCAATCTGATTTAAAGCATAACTCCTAATTTATCTTGTAGTTATCTTCTTTCCAATTGTAGAAATCTTCTTTAAATCAATCATTTATCTCTCATCAAATAAAACAAAGAAAACAACCAGTTAAGTCTATCTTTAGCTCTTGCCAGCTAGATATTTTTTCATTTTTTGAACTCTCTATTCCATCGGTCAACTCTACAGTTAGTCGTCGGTGACAACTGACAATTCCTTCGGTGTGACTCCAATTAGCTTCGGGATCTCTGTCCGTCGAGTATCATTGTATTTTACTCCTCGGGTAACTTTGTTTTCAGCTCGTCAGGCATCCTGTAGCTTTGCTTCATCGGAAAACAGTGTCTTTTTCTCATCAGGTATCACTTTGACTTTTCTCTTTTTCTTTTACCAATGGTGTGCACTCCATCAGTGTTGTCTGTCACTTGGTGAATACTTGACATTTATGCATTGCTAAAAGCATAACCTTTGTTCCATTGTTTCTCTGAAGTCTTTGGCATTATATACATGACTGTACAAATGATATCAAGTTGACATCAATGACAATACAAACCATTAACTATTTTAATGTCTTGCATTATCTTCAACTTAACATTATCAAACATTCAATCAGTTACATGTCATCAATACTCATCCTCCCACGATTCCTCCATGCATTGAATCTGGGAAAGGATGGCTAGTGCCCTGTCATAAACTCATATGAATTCTTCAACATTCTTTTTGGGCCTAATTTTGGATTCCTTTGATCTAACCCTCTGCCCCTTGACAATTTTGTATGATTCTAGTTATACTCTCTACTAACTTTGTTGGAATAATTGGTGAAGGAACAAGAGATGGACGCTATTCCCTTGCTAGATGACCTAGGTTACTGATGTAGTTGCATATTTCTTTGATCTCTCCCTTCTGCCTCTAGAATTTCTCTTCTAATTTCTTTAACTTATTTTTTATTACCTATCTAGAATCATCAAGTTCCTCCAATACCTTCTGTCAGGAGGCATGACCTAACTCAAAATTGGTCACATTATACTTATATGGAGTGATTTGATCATTTGTCTTGTGCATGAATAGTGTTGCAAGCTGAAGGGTTGTGGATCTAGATTCACCTCTGAAAATATTTGTGAACCTCTTATCTTTTCCTTTCTCCTGTGATTGGTTGGCCCTATTCATGATTTCCTTCAATTTGACCATCAGGTTAACTTCCTTTTCTAGACTTCTTTGGACCCTCTGCCTCACCCATTCTAGAATTGTGGTACCTTGATCTTTTTTCACTGCCAATTGATCTTGTCCCTTTACTTATCTTGTGTTGATTTCCTTGGCTCCAAACTTTCTGCCATCACCTCCAGGGATGGTGTTTCTATTGCGGGAATCTCTTCTTTGGCTGTGGTAATCTCTTTCATTTTTTTCCTTCTAAAAAACACACCAAGACTTTCTTCAATGGTAACATTATGTTCCCTACTTATGGCTGGCGCAAACTCCTCATTAGAATTAATACTTAATTTATCCTACACTAACCTTTTCATGCACTTCTCTTCTTTCCTTTTTTCTTTCCCTTCTTCTTATTTCTACTTCTTGCATGGTGAAAGTTCCTATCTACTGCACACTTGGGGTCTGGTTAGGAGAGGACAGTACATTCTTAGATCTTGGTTTCTTCTACTATAGTTCTTCAACATGAAGATCCAATCTTCTTTTTGTGTGTGTTTCCTGAGTAACACCCTTCTCCCTCCTATGTTATGCACTCCTTGATGGAATCTCTCCTTCTACTCTTTCTTTAGAAAGTTTCTTTTCTCTCTCATCCCATAGTGGTTGATGTCACAACAAATTGTACGTCCAGTCTTCTTTTAATATAGTCATTTTGTCAAGTTGTTGCTCAATCCTCCACCTTGTGAAGTCTAGGACTGGTTTTGCCAAAGTATCAAGATCTAAAATCTCCTTCCTTTTCTAGACATAGGGATGAGTAAACCTTTACTTTTGTAGATTATACCCTTTCTGAAGAAAATTTGAATCTTCGTCCATCTGATAAGGTACATGAAATATTTTTCAAGCTCTGTTGATGTTTAGGGGAAATCTGAAGTGCATGATTTTCCTTATCTCATTTTCATCTACAGTACTAGTCCAAAAATATTCAAGGTGCATCTTGTATTGATACCTTGTACCTTCCATCGACCTAATCTTGTTAAAGGGATAAAAATATGGCCTTCCTAAGTAGAATGATATATGGAAGAAGTAAAAATCATCCTAGGATCTTTCATCCGCATTTAGACATGTAGAGACTCTTCAACTTTATCCTCTCATATTGAAATTGGGAAATCCAATCCCAACTTCTTCTTCTATTTATAAATCTTGTCATACACTGTCAGCTGATGAGTGAGTTCGAACAAAACCATCTTGTTGGTAGAATATCTTGGGAGCCTGTAAGGTTGTTTCAAAAATCTCTACACTCTGATATAGGAGAAAGTGGGAATTTGAATAAACTAGGCTCTCTATTCCTCTACTAGATTCATTACTCCATCAGATAATCTCATGTGAAATCTTTTGTGCAAGGTCCTCACAATTCACATTGCAAAGGTATCATTGACTCAGACATAATCATTTGTAGCCTACAAATGCAACTGAGGGTAACACTCATGGACTTTCAACTGTGAAGTGCCACTTCTGATTTCTCCCTTACACCGCAATCCCTCATACCTAATGTTTTTTGCCAGCATGTATATGACATAGGAGCTCATATTAAAAAAATTTAATTGGTCCTGGTTCGCCAACTGCTCACCCACATTGTCACTGATCATTCCAGTCCAGTCCTTATGATTGTGCTCTTCATCTTCTCGACAAAATATGACATCCATGACTCGAATAGATAAGACTATGACATGCCAAAAATTATTCTCAGCATCATGAGAAAGTCGCTATATTCCCTATGGAAATCCAGCTATACCAACTCCTCAATCAATTTGTAGTGATGGGATCTGTTGTTTCTCAACCACTGGTCATTTATGATATTTTCACAGTATTGCACTCCTATAGTGAAAACTATGTGTGCTTTCTCCTTTGTCTTTAATATGAACTTCCTGGAAGAAGCAATTCAAAAATCTTCAGTGATCACTGGTGGAGAAAGATCTACAATTATGTTTCCATCAAAATCTTTAATTGTTCTTTCTTCTGAATTGAAGTGCTTGGCGCATTCCACAATTAGCTCAGAATGCTCAAAGGCTGGAAGAAATAAACTTTCAGACACAATTCCACCATTTACAATTCGGGTGGCAAAATGAATCAGCTGATAATCTTTATACCCAAACATCCTCCTGTGAAACGTAGTCGTGTCCAGGCATCCGAAGTTGGTATCTCTAATTTCTTCTAATTTTGAAACAATCATGGACTCTCAAAAAAAGATTCCTTGCTCATTCTTTATCAGTTGCTTCCTTGTCATGCTTGTTCCACTTTGCTCTGTCATTCCTACAAAACAAAAATCAAAACAAGCATAAGAATTATGCAGGAAGATGAAAAGCAAACCAATTTCTCAAGAAGGAGAAAATTCTAAAAGCTATCAAATTCTCCATCTTTTCCTTCAGAATTGGAATTTTTCCCTCTTTCAAAGAGCTATGCCTTTTCCACAAACTTACTAAATTTTTCCTCTAAAACTTGGATTTTGAAACCTTCGCGTTCTTTGAAAATAAAAAAATTCTTGTACTTGGAATTTTTCTCTCTCCTCAAAAATTTTGCTTGATTTTTGAAACAATCTTGCACTCGAATCCTCTTGATTCCAAAAAATTTCTCTTGAATTTGTTTCTCTGAACTTCGTGTGATGATAAAATGAGAGAGGGAGAGAGCCTTCATATATAAACTAAAACACTAAAAAGATACTTTAAAACTTGCAGACTAATTTTAGGAAGCTACTAATTAAGATGAAGATTCTCTCCCACAAACGCCACTTGTCTCTGTTTTTCTCCATTTTCAATAAAAACTTGCCAGCTTGAATGCTTTTACTTCATCAAGGAGGTATTTTATTTTATCCAACCTTTTATTTTTTTATTTTAAATATTTAAAAAAGAATAAATTTCAATATTTAATTCTTTTTCAAATATCAAATTAAAAGCGATTTTTTTCTTTTTAATGTTCCAAAAAAAATTTTAACTTGTCACTTTTTTTCGATTTGTAATTAAATATAGATAAAAATCAATATTTAATTAATCTTCAATTTCTCATCTTTATCGCTTTCTAATTTTTTTCAAATTTTATTAATTAAATATTTAATCAATATTATATTTAAATCCAAAAAACTCCTTTATTTTCAATTTCTTGTTTTCCGCTTTTCTAGAATTTTGAGTTTTTTATAAGTTTGGAGCATTCCCTTCTCAAAATTTTGGATTTTTTTAAAAGTTTTCCAAATTTCCAATTTTCCAGTTCTTTCCAAGTTTTTTCAAATTTTCCAAAATTTTCACAATTCTGGAATTTTTAAAATTTTCAAATTTGTCCGAGATTTCGAGATTTTGGAATTTTATCACGTTTTAATTTTTTTCACGATTTCCATCTTTTCATGATTTTAGAAATTATCAAGATTCTAGAAATTTTCACTCCAAGATTTTTTCATTTTTTAGAATTTCAAGATTTCTAAATTAATTCGCCTTTTCACAGATTTCCAAAAAATTTCATTTTTGAAAGTTTCCACCATATTGAAAGTTTAAAGATTTCCAAGACTAGAAATTTTCAAGATTTTCCAAATTTCAAACTTTTCAAATTTTTTAATTTTCCAAAATTTTGAGATTTCCAAAAATTTCAACTTTTCATAGATTTTCAAAAATTTTGAGTTTTGATTTTTTGGATTTTTTGGAATTTTCAACTTTTTGGTATTTCAAATTTTCCAAGCTTTGAAATATTCAATTTTTACCTTTCCGAGTTTTTTGGAATTTTTACATGACTTCCAATTTTCATGACTTCTAGAAATTTTTAAGATTTTGAAATTTTCAATTTTGCCATATTTCCCAAATTTCATCGTTTTCCATGATTTCCAATTCTTGCAATTTTTGGAATTTTTAAAGATTTCTCGAATTTTTAATTTTTAAATCTTGAGTTTTTCGGGATTCTTTCAGTTTCTCAATTCACCTTGGATTTCAAAATCTCTGAGTTTTACACAATTATGAGGAAATCAAGACTAAGGCACTTGAGGAGCACGATTTTGAGTGAGTGGAGGATTTTAACTTTCATTGGCCTTTCCTTGGAGAGCGTTCAAATGCGCTCCGCTATTCAGGCGAGCAGATTTTGTCCTCGTGAAGGATTTTTTTTTGCGACAACATTCCTTCACAATACTTGTTTCGGGCTCTATTTTTCATGGGAGCAGGATTTATTAGTCGTAGCAGATTATTTAATGCCTAGGGAATTTCTTTGGGATGCGTTGACTTGCGCTCTACCATTCTCGGGAGTGGGATTTGGAGCTAGTGGTGGATTTTTCTCATTTTGAAGGAATTTCCCGTATTCTTTGTGTTTTGTATTGGGTTCTTTTGTCATACATCCCTCATCTATAATGGATCATTCTCGTTAATCTCTTTACTTCATATCTTTAGTAGAATCCATAGCGTGGGCAGATTATACTATAAGACGCGTTGGGCATATTTTCAGAGAGCCACTACGGTTTCTCTATATTCCCATGTACTCCACGATTATATTGAAAATGTGTAGGTTGTGAATGAAGTGGATTCGTGGATCATAATCCCTATGTCATTGAAATGTGTTGGGATGACCATTCTTCCATCCTTCCGAACTATAGTTCCTTCATCGCAACTCACATTAGAGCATTCACAAATTACTTAACAATGATTCCCTCTTTTGTTACATATGTGCCCATGTCTTTTGAGCTCGATGATGGACACCTTCATTTCAAACAATCTCCTAGACATCTATAGAAGCATGTTGGGCTCTTTTATAGATGAATATTATCCCCTTTATTTCACCATGACATCATTCTTTATTTCTAACTGTGGACATTTCCTTCATTCAACATGTTACATGCATAGGCATGTTTCGTATTCCAATTTACATCATTATGCTTGAGAAATCTCGAGTAGTAACAATGGTCAACTTTCACTATTTAGGTGTCATTCTTGTCTTGGGAGTGCCATCGATCAACCATGTTTTGTTCAAAAGGTAGAAAATTCTCTGTCAAATATGCACATTCTCAGTATCACTAGTGGGCATATGTGACCTAAACGCAAGATTCTTAAAGTTTTAAATAATTTTATCATGCGTGCACAAGAAATATGGATGGAGGTTTCATGTCTCAATCTTTTCCTGGCATCTAAGATTTTGTGCAAGATTCCTAACCATTGAAATGTTATCTCGGGAGTGCTTTGCATATCTGGAGCCGCACGGGGAATTTTGGATTGCTTCTTCGAAATGTTTTTTTAATCACTAGAAAATAGTGTTGGTCTCATTTTCAAACAACTCATGCGTTCTTTTTCAAAAAAATTCCTTCATTTCCATCCTTGGTATGTTATGTTCTATGACCGTGTTTTGGTATTTTTAAGGAACATCCACTTATGGGGGCCACCCTTTGGTGTCATGAATCAAGCCTATTATGATCCAGTGCCTACTGGATTCCCCACATTTTGCAACAAGTGGTAGAGTCTTCCTCCCTTCCCTGTGCTAAGATCGCGTATAAGGCAGTGCTTGGACTTACAAATTTCTTCTCTCAAACTATCTCCTTCACTCATGCATGAACTATCTTGGCTATGAATTGGCTCTCCTATTTATTGCATCAAAGTTTTTAAAACTTCCAACGATGGGTCTATTGTGATTTTGGTCACCATGAATCCCCCACACTTGGTGATTTATGCTTTCGCCCTCCTGCTTGCACTTGGATTCAAACTTTAGAATACGAGCATTGGTAAATGAACCTTCCATTACTTAATCATTTCATGTTTTAACGCCTTGATCCAGATTTTGATTGTTTTATATCTGATTAAAGCTCAATACCCTGCATTGGGAGATGTTCCCAAAACTAGGAATTTAGGAGATAGAGAAATCATTGAGGTATTGGACCTAATCCATCACTTCTCAAAGGAACTACCAAGAACCTAGGGGACTATCCTTGGAGCTACTACAACAAAGCCTAAAAGGACCAAACAGGATGAGAAAGAAAGGAGGTCCTATCACAAATGGGCGAGGTGTGAATATGTCACAACAGTATCTAATCAGGCCATGTTGATGCCCATTTCCTAGTTTTCAGTAGTTGTTTCTAGGTTTTAGCTACTTCCTAAGTTTATCTTAAGGGGTGCAGTTAGAGTAATAAGTTATTTTTCTTTTTAATTAAATCATTTTGATTTAATTATTAAGTCACTTATTATCTCTATTACTTAACCAAAACTTTAGGCATATAATAATTAATTATTTTATTAATTATTATTCAACCTAGATTTTTCCCTTTTAGGGTTTTGATCCCCTTTATAATGTTTGATCTCATTGTATTTTAGACATTCCCTCTCTGAATGAATATTTAATCTCTTAGAGCATTCTTTGTTGTGCCTCCATTCTTTGCTTTTGTGACATGTTTTTACTATAGTGGATGTTGATGTACGGATTCTATGAATTCTAACAGATGGTAGTGGCCTTTGGTCCGTGATTTGCAAGGTGGTATCTTTTAGGATGTTTATGTTTTTATTATTAAAAACTGTTTATTTTCTATACTTATGGCCAGCGCGATAAAAAGTCTCATTAGTTAAGTGAATGGTTAAAAAATCGCATAGTTATATGTGTTTTGATTATGTAAAAATTCTAGAGGCTGTAGAATTAACAATTAGCATTTGAATATGTTGTTAATTTTTCTGTATTCTAGGTTTTTTTGGTTGGTTTTTGGTTGTATTTTTTTTATTTGTATTATTGGTATGAGATCAACATCACATGATATTATAAATATTTGGGATAATTTTTCAAATAAATACCATCCTTGGCATGTACGTAGAACCATTCTTGAACCGGTACAAGAAAATGAAGTTGATAGCCCAACAAGCACTACAAATATTATGCAAGATAGTACACCATATGAATGACAAGTCTTGTCAGGATTGTACCCAGGCCTACCTATCCACCTAAATGAAATTGGCATGCTTGGAAACTGAGATACAAATTTGAACAATAATTGGGAAGATTTAGAATTCAATCGATCATGAAAGAAAATAGCAACTATTTTCATACAAACTAATCGTGCCACATTTCAAGTCCCGCAAATTCTTAATCACCAAACACACACTAGATTGTCTAAACAACAAAAAAATCATAAGATATTGTACTAGGACATCTACAATCCAGTACTAAAAATCCCACACTTAAACTAATTGTTCAAGGCACAAGAGCGATAAGAAATTCACTCCTTATTATAATAATAAAGTCGATCATGACCATCTCGACACCAACTAGTCATTCGCAATTGCTGCTACTTGCACCAATAGGCGTATTAGTGTTCAATATACAAGCATTAACAATTCATTCTTCCCTTCTAATACCAATCAAAGAAATGGTGCCCCTACAAAGACAAGCGCTTGCAACTTTCCAAGAGAGCATGTACTTCATTCACTAAATTCTCATAGATGAAATGAGTTTGATTGAACCTAAGCTTCTTATAAACTTTGATATGAGGTTCACCAAGAATTTCCAGCTCAGAATCACATTCCATTTAAAGGACGCTCAATTATTCTATTTAGTGACTTAAGACAATTACCACCAGTTAAAGACACTCCAATGTGTGTTTCAAATTCTGATGGTGGTAGACTATGGCACAAATTCAACACTCTTGTTACCCTAGATAAAATATTCTTCCAAATAGGAGACACTCCTATACAGATTTGATTTCGTGCACTTATTTAAAATTTATGGAATGCAACACCTACAATTGTAGATTGAAAATTTAAAATGTCACGATCAAATTCTTCAATTGCCTCAGATAAAAAAAAAAAAACACTTTTTCTCCGAGCCATGCATCTCTTTTCAAAAAATGAAATGGTCTTAATCCATAACAAATGCGTGTTGCTATCTTTAGAAAAGCTAGTTGCCTTCTCCAATGTAGAGAAACTTACAGGTTTACCATGCTGAAATCTAGATGAAGAACAACTTCCATCTAAGATCGTCTTGTGTATTGGCCAAGAGGTCATGCTCTGTGCAAATTTATGGGTTCAAGATGGACTCATCAATGATGCACTTGGTCAAGTCAAAGAAATTATATACAATGATGGTGAAAAACCACCTCAAGTTCCATTATTTATTTTTGTTAAAATTACAAACTACATCTGCCCATTGTGGGACAACTGAAACCCAAAGTATATTCTAGTAATCTCACTTAGTCATGGAATCTATCGTCAAATACCATTATAAATGGCATCGGCCTTAATAATACAAAAATGACAAGGACTTACACTTCAAAGAGAAACAATCGATATCAACAACATTGGAAGCCAAGGCCTTACATTCACAACAATTTCAAGAGTTCGTGAACTTGGAAACCTCTGCATCTAACCAACATTCACATTTCAAAGCTATGAACGCATGCAACAAAACCCATTGTAGTTTGGCGAAAAGACGAGGAGATGTGTTTGACAACTTTATCATAGACTACTACAACCACAACAATTCAACTGTAAGAACCACACCTCTATTATTTTATTAAATTTGTATTAAACTCCATTTTAAATACACAATTATAAATTCAAAGTTGATACGCATAAAATATATGAAATAACTGTATACTTATTATCTATCCAGTGTCAATGATATTTTCTCTACAAGTAAAAACAAAGCTGGCTTTTTGTTTCCAACTTTGGAATACCAACTCTACTCTGCAAATCAAGTACAAGATTATGTTTTAATACATGTATTATTTGTACATTTCAATTATATGCAGAGTTTACGACAATTGGTACAAAATTACAAAAATGACACATTCAATAGAATTGTGAATTTGCAAGTCTATTTTACCTATCATGAACAAGAATATTATATATTCACTGAATTGTAAAGCAATTTTAATACATCTATTCTCTGTGTGTGTTAAAATCAATACTTTAAAAAATGTCTTCATAACATTATTATATTTATGTGCTACATACAAAATAATAAATAATATGTGACCATATTTCATATTTCCAACTTCTCCTACATAATTACAATAGGCAAATACAAAAATACATATAATCATACAATCTGTAACAATAACATAGTTTGATAAATAGGATTAAGCACGCATCTAATTAGTAAAGTATGCTATAGAAAACAAATTTACATGTCAACCAAAAAAAAAAATATTTCATTTCTTAATTAAATTTAATGTTTCTACTTATTAAAAATACAATTAGCCATTAATGACAAAAACACAAATACAACAAAATTCAAAAAAACATTAAAAAAAAAAAGTTAAAAAAAAGAAAAGGTGTAACCATTTGCACACTCAGATGCCATTTCAGTTGCAGTAGCGAATCACTGGCGTTTGACTAGGTCTTGCTCCATATTATTATTTCACGTCGTGCGTAATGGCATCTATAAATCAAATTATCTTTCAAAGATGTCGACTATACAGTGTAAAACAAAAGTTGGAATAAAATGAACATATACATCATCTACTTTAAAAACACTAGGTTGCAAGTTTTGTGTGCACGATTCATTAATGTTTATTCACGTAACCGCCTATCGAGCTAAAAAGCAATAAACTGAAATTTGAAATAATGAGTTTGTACTGTTCGGTTGGAATTAGACACAACAAATCGAACTAGATTCAATGTAAAATTTGTTGAAAACTAATTGGAGCATTACTGAATTTCATTTCTCGTTGATGCAGAAAAAAATGGTTTCACGCGAAAGAGTGATGACTGATTGAGATAAAGAGTTGTTATGAATTTAAATGGGATGGATATCTCCAATCGTTGTCAACGATTTCTAATCGAACGCCCATCCCCACTCTGCCGGACCCCACGAAAACAGTGATCTGCAGGCGAATTGGTTTAACCAAACGAATCTTAACTAAATAACAATTTCTTGGACCATTTTGAAAGCATAAAAACAGTTTGAAAATAAAAAAATGTTGCAAAAGGAGCGCAGACTTTTCCCAAAGTTTTCTCTGACAAGACTCTTCCACATCACGTGATATCGAGAAATAATGCCATTCGACGTCAGATATGGATATAAGACCACATTCATACCTATTTCTCACCACAATCGTCTCGGACTGTGCTTTCTATTTTCACCAAACGCCATGGCTGTCATCTTCAAGTTTTTTCTACTCGTTATTGCGTTGCTCCTACCTACTGCAATAGGTAGTTAACTCATTGTGTTATATTTTATAGAAATACAGGGGAAGACGAGATTTTTTCTTCTCATTTGTATTTGGTCATCTGGCTTGCTATTTATATACTTTTTAATTTTGTACCTACAAATTTTTTTAAATTTTTCGTCAAACAATTAGCTGCCTTACTGTGTTATTAACGATATTGTATTTCAGGTGCGAACTCAAAAATCTTTAGAGAATACATTGGCGCCGAGTTCAATAATGTCAAATTTTCCGACTTACCAATCGAACCGGGCGTAGAGTTTCATTTCATTCTGGCCTTCGCTATCGACTACACCTCGTCGGGAAGTGCTCCTACAAATGGAAAGTTCAACATTTTCTGGGATAACAACAATCTGAGCCCCAGCGCCGTGCAGGCCATCAAAGCCCAGCATAAAAACGTCAAAGTTGCTCTCAGCTTAGGCGGTGATAGCGTGGGAAGTGGCCACGTCCAGTTCAAGCCGTCGTCTGTCTCGTCGTGGGTGAGCAACGCCGTTTCTTCTCTCACCAACATAATCCAGCAATATCATCTTGATGGCATCGACATCGACTATGAGCATTTCGACTTCTCCGATCCCAATACGTTTTCTGAGTGCGTTGGGCAGCTCATCACACAACTAAAGCAGAACAATGTCATCTTCTTTGCCTCCATCGCTCTCTACGACGATCCTGCAGTGCAGTCACATTACACTGGACTCTGGAAAAACTATGGTCAATCGATTGACTATGTGAATTTCCAGTTCTATGCCTATGACTCTACCAAAAGCGTGTCACATTTCATGAACTATTTAAACAATCAGTTGAATCGTTATACAGGCAGTCAAATGCTGGCTCAGTTGTATCGTTTTGGCAGTACTCAAATGCTGGCTAGTTTCCTTGACGCGTGCAGAAAGCTGAGGGATGCCAACAAGCTCCACGGCATCGTTGTCTGGAGCGCAGGCAGCTCGCAGTCCAATGACTTCCAATTCGAAAAGCAATCCCAGGCTGTCTTCCTAGGCTACTGATTAGCATCCAATTATTATTATTATTATTTCATTATAATGCCTAAGAGCATATATATATATATATATATATATATATATATATATATATAAATCAGTGTGAATCTCTTCCTCTGTACTTA
>MU223775.1:40824-69314 GCA_018584345.1 Thuja plicata | reverse complement strand
AATGAAACTCCTATTGTGTACTTAGGAACTACATGGAATAAAAACCCCAATCAAGTTGATCCTTTCTATTTAACCTTGTTGATTAACAATAAGTTAATTAGAAATTGCATGATTGATTCAGGAGCAGTTGTTAATATTATGTCTGTTGATGTAATGAAAGAAATTGGTTTAAAAGTTGATACACCTTATGGAAAATGTTATGCAATGGATAATAGATCAGTTCCTGTTGTTGGTATTATAAAAGATGCTGACTTTAGATTTCCTGCTTATCCTAAAGTTTCATATAAAACTTACATTACTATTGTAGATATTCCTACAAATTATGGTATGTTGTTGTCTAGACAGTGGTCAAATCTGGTCGGAGGACATGTCCAACTGGATTTATCTTATGCCACCATACCAGTTGGTGGGAAAGAAATAAAAATTGAGAGAGAGCCAAGATTTTCTTACTTGGTTGAGGAGTTCAATCCTGATCCTATCATCAACTTTTGTCACTCAGACATGGACAATTTTTAGGCAAGTGTTTCTAAACCCGCACTAAAGATTATTGATCTTATTGAAGTACATGTGCAGGAAAATGGTGAAGACATATGGGAAATTTATTTTGATGGGGCATGCAGCAAAGATGGTAATGGGGTTGGTGTTATTTTAATATCGTGCCATCTGGTAAAACTTTCAAGTTTTCCTTTCGTCTTAATTTTGAATGTACAAATAATATCTCAGAATATGAAGCATTAGTTATTGGACTAAATATTGCAAAAGTATATGGAATTAAGATGCTTTCTATAATAGGAGATTCTAATTTGATTGTCTCTCAAATTAGAGGTAAATTTTCAACAAGGAATCCTAGGTTAAAACAATATAGGAATTATGTTTGGGATTTGATTGAATCATATGATGCATTCTCTATTAAATGGGTAAAGAGATCAAACAATTTTATTTCTGATTTAATGGCTAATTTAGCTTTCAGGCAAAATGAATTTCCACTTGATGAGATTGTGTAGGTTGAAATGAAAAATAGACCCTCTATACCTGATAATGTGCAGAATTGGCAGATTTTTGAAGATGATAAGGATCTTTTCTGATTCTTAACTTGTGAAGAGAATTATGAGAATCAGAATATAGACTTGAACTGCCATGTAGAAGTCCAAGATGGTAAAGAGGTTTTGTTTGATAAGGAATTTGTTCAACTTAAGATGAATAAGATACCTAAAGGCTTGGTAGCATTAGAAAGGATTTTTGATGAGCAAGAAAGTTTTAAACCTATCAAATCGACTAAAATTCAAAATAATATTGAGGAAATTAATCTTGGAACTAAGAATGCTCCTAAGAATGTTTTCATTGGTAAAAAATTATCTTCTAAAATAAGGTCTGATCTGATTTCTTTATTAAGGAAGTATAGACATGTTTTTGCTTGGAGTTATGATGAATTAAAATCATATAGAGAGGATTTGTTTCAGCATGAAATACCTTTGAAACCTGATGTGAAACATTTTAGGCAAAGACAAAGGCCTATCAACCCAACCCTAGCACATAAGATGAAGGAAGAGATAATTAAGCTGAGATATGTGGGAATCATCAAACCTATTAGGCATTCAACATGGGTATCAAATCTTGTCCCTGTTAGAAAGAAAAATAGTGACATTAGATTATGCATTGATTTTAGAAATCTCAATGTTTCATCTCTAAAAGACAACTATGCCTTGCCTAATATGGAGATCTTGCTGCAAAAAGTAACTGGGAATGAGTTGTTATCCATGATGGATGGATTCTTAGGATATAATCATGTCAAGGTCAGAGAGTCAGAACAGTATAAGACAACATTCACCACGCCTTGGGGTACCTATGTTTATGCCAGGATGCCTTTCAGTTTAACCAATGTAGGGGCTACTTTTCAGAGAGCAATGGATGTTTCTTTTGATGGATTGATTAATTTTGTTTTAGTTGTTATCAAGATGACCTTACAGCTTACTCCAAAAGAGAAGAAGACCATTGTCAACACTTAGAGAAAATTTTCAACAGAGCCCTTGAGTGTGGAATATCTCTTAATCCTAAGAAGTGCCATTTTGGAGTTACAGAAGGGAAACTTTTGGGACATATGGTTTCTAAGGAGGGTGTTAGAATTTATCCAGAAAGAGTGGTTGTGATTGATAATATTAAAATACCCAAGACAGTGAAAGCTATTCAGTCATTATTTGGCCAGATCAATTTTGTAAGAAGATTTGTTTCCAACTTTGTAGAGATTATTAAACACATTGCTAAGATGTTAAAAAAGGGGGCCAAGTTAACATGGAATAATGAGGCCATAGAGGCATTTGCGGAAATAAACAAAGCCATCAAAGAGGCTCCAGTGCTTAAGTCCCTAGATTTAAAGAAACCTTTCCAGATTTTTTCCTTTGCATCTTATCATACTATAGCAGCAGTTATGCTTTAGAAGAATGAAGAGGATCACGAGCAACCAATTGCATTTTTTAGTAAGTGTTTACAGGAAGCTGAACTCAACTATGATATTAATGAAAAGTAGGCTTATGCTCTTGTCAAGGCAGTGAAATCCTTCAAGCCATACCTAGTTCGGGCAAAAGTAATTGCATATGTACCGAATGTTGTAGTTAAAGACATTTTCAGACAGTCAAAGACTACTGGGAGGAGATGCAGATGGATAAATTAGATACAAGAATTCAATATTGATGTTCATATCACAAAGTTTGTAAGAGGACAGGGATTAGCCAAACTCATGGCAGAAGCAAATTTAGAGGCAGCAGAGGTAAATCAGGTTGATTTGGAACATGCCGAGTTTAGTATTGAGAGATGCCCTTGGTATAGTGATATAATTTACTATTTGAAACATATGAAGTATAATGATAGCTTGAATGATAATCAAAAAAAGAACTATCAAACTTCAAGCTGGAAAATATGTTTTAATTCAGGTTGACCTATATTGGAAGAATAGAGATGGAGTTTTACTTTTCTGTTTGGATATGTATCAAGCTGAAAATGTTCTTAAAGAAATGCATTAAGGATTGTTATGCTTATGTGAGAAAGTGCGAAGCTTGTCAGAAGTTCTCCGGAAAGTTAAAGTATGATGGTGCCCTTCCCCTTAGGAATTTACAGACATAAGAACCTTTCCAGATGTGGGGAATTGATTTTATCAGAGAAATAAGAAATAAATCACTTGTGGAGGACACAGTTGGATCTTAGTGGCTATAGCTTACTTCACAAAGTGGGTGGAAGCCATACCTACCAGGCAATCCACAAGCAAAGTTGTGACTAATTTATTGATGGAAAATATTATAACTAGGTTTGGAGTCCCTAAAAAGATTATTGCGGATAATGGCATGTGTTTAAGATCAAAAGAGTTTTCTAATTTCTATGGGAAATATGGTATAGCTATGTCCTATTCATCTCCTTATCACCCCCAAGGAAACAGACAAGCTGAGTCTAGCAACAAAAATATTTTGAAGATTATCAGAAGGATGTTGGATAACAACAAACGTGCTTGGGATTCAAAGTTAAATTTGGCCTTGTGGGTTGATAGGATCACAGTGAAGAAGTCTACAGGTTTCTCACCTTTTAATTTGGTTTACAGGAAGGAAGCAAGACTTCCCCTTAACAACTTACTTCCAGTTTACAAGTTCATCACTGAAGAGCTGTTAGAAGATATTGACTTCATGGAGGAAAGATTGAATGCATTAGTTGAGCTTGATGAAGTTAGGAGATCCAATCAAGAATAGAACATTACCAAGCTACAACAAGTTAAATCTTTATATGATAAAAGAGCTCTGAACAGGTCTTTCAAGGTAGATGATTGGGTTTTGAAGTGGAATGCAAAAGATCAAGATAAAGGCAAGCATGGTAAATTTGAGGCCTTGTGGTTAGGGCCATTCATTGTTTCAAGAAATGTGGGAGAGAATTATTATTTTTTGTAGGATACTGATGGACGAATTCAGGATTTCCCAGTTCATGGGAAATACTTGAAGCCATTCTACTCATAAAGATATCCAGGGGGTTTTGCTTTCCCTTCTTGATTTTCCTTTACATATTTTTAAAATATTGTTTAGATATGATTTCATGGATTAATCATGATTTTGTCTTATTTCTTTGTAGGTATGCTCCTCCAGAGATAGCTGGGAATACTCATCATGCTCACAAGGAGCATGTGTACCCAGCAAGAGCCACTGATGGAGTCTTAATTTTTAGGCTCCATTCTATGCATTATCTTTAATTTTTTCATTCTTTTATTAATGTGGTCGATAAGGCTTTGCAGGATTTGCAAGTTGATCAATTATTTTGATATTATTATAAGTTTTCTTCAAAATGCTAGCTAAAAGGAAATTCTTGGATTGAATTGTTTCTATGTCATTATCACTTTCATGATATAGGAGCATCTTCCAACTAGAATTTTGAAATCAGGCAACAAACAGAGTGCCACTTCCAGAATTATAGATTCTGACTTAAGCTACTGATTAAGCAGCAGTTCATCCTTAAATAAGAAGGGAGTGTGTAATCATAGTACTTCTATATGAGAGAAACTCATATTTATGCATCACATATTTTCATGAGATCATGAATTATTGAATCTACACAAAACAGGTCTTTCATACCTTGAGGAACTGTTAGATTTGAGGGGAAATTTTGTCTTAAAATAAGGCATATCATGCATATAAGTATGGATCCAATAATGAAAATAGTGGCACAAAAATTGATATTTCCTATAGATTCTACAGGAAATAGAGATATTCAAAAGATTATAATTAATTTTTTATTACAGTTATTTAGGATTTGTATCAAACTTGACACAATTCGAAAGGCACAATATGCATTTATAGAGTTTTGTGATTCTCCCAATTCAAAGGCTATAAATTATGACTATGTATGGTAGTATCTGAAGGATATATGACAATTGTACATGGTCAGAGAACTGGCAATTTTGAATACTGCATCAATCATTGTACTATTATCTACAGGCAAAATTATAATCATAATCAGATTATAGAAACAACAGTGAACCAAGTACAGTTTGCAATGATTAAAATTGATAGGACAATTTGGATATATGATAAGGAATAATAAAACAAATATACTACATAGAGAAATGTGGTAATTATAAGTTCTTCAGTGATACAATATAGTGGAATACCATTTTTATTAATAGCACAGTGAAGATAAGAGTGTATTCAACGGTGAAGTGCTCCAATTAAAGTCTGAAGATTCCTGAATTTCTATTGGAGGTCCTTCACCAAAATTTTGATGCCAAGATATAAGCGCCAGTAGCCAAATCAATTTTTTTGGTTTAATTATCAATATTTAATAATGTTTTGTGCTTGTTATAGGTGCTCACACAAAGAAGATAAAGATACGCACACAATGGATAGCCGTATTTCTTACTTTGCAATATAAAATGAAGCCTAAGGGAATCGTGCCTTGACGATTTAGGGAGGAGCTCCACCTGAACAAAGAAGAATAAAAGTGGAAGAAAAATATGAATACCGTACTACTGTTAATCATCAGAAGTTTATAGAATTAGAGCAGCTGTTCAAATATTATATATGTTATATATGCCCATGTCACATATGAAAGGGGGAAGTCACGCCAAGTGTCTCTTGTTTTATAGAAAATTATTATATTCATTTCCTTGAGTAAGGTTCTATTAAAAATTAACAATATTAGTTACTTGTTATGAAGCAGTGCATCCTTTTGAAAAACAACCACATATCTTTTCATTAGGATATAAATATAAAGTCAAAAATCAAACAAAAGAGAGCGACGACAACAACCATTTTTACTTTGGCATATATTATATTATTTTTGATGTAAGAAATTTCTTCATTTGGCAAAGATGAAATATTGAACAAAGCACGTGGATAGTGAATTATTGAACATATTTCTATATGTGATTCTGAAGTTGAATTACATTGAATCTAGCATCAGTAACGAGCGTCTTCATTGTATTTCCTTTTCTCATGTCACCAGTAAGGATTTCTATTTTGTCTATTTGCACAAAGCTTTGGAGTTAAAATATTATATGGTTTCATCCTTTATAATTTCTATTTCTATATTCTATAAATAATTTATTTTCTAGATATTTGGATAAGATCACTTGTAGTATTTTAAGTTTTATTATCACAGCTATAGTGAAATACTTCATTGTGTTCAAATCTGTGTCTAGTTTGCCTCCGTATTAAGGGAGTTAAAGTGCAATTTTGACTAATTTAAAATTACATAAATATATTTGATCTGTCATATCTGGATTATTAGATTGTTCATAAATTGAAATACTTGAAACTTTATAAATTTGTACGTAATAAACTTATAATACTGATTCTATTGCCCCTTGAAATCTGGCACTGGTCTTTTATTTATTTAGAATTCATTATCTATACGCTGGCAATTATTTTATATCTTTCTTTTAAAAAATTAGTATATTTTTTTATCTTCAAAATTCATAATTATCCTTCATTTTATTTACTCCTATATTTATATAACTATTTGTCCTTTTTTTTTAATTCAGAAATCAACAAGTTTGTAGTATTTAGTTTCTAAAAATATCTTCAGAGTTGCAAAGTTGGCATTGTGTCGGCAATTCCCTTATTGTTGTGCAAATTGGAAGTATTCCATTTATCTTTCCATCTTGAAATTTTTTTTCGTATTTATAGTCTGATTCATTTTCTATAAGCATCTTGGATCTAAGTGTTTTGATTCAGGATCAGGTGCACCCGCCTTGGCCTTGCAGAGCCAGAAGCGCAGGGAACTCAAATCATACTGTTTAGTTCCATCAAGTTGGCCGTATCCAGTTGGATATCCAAGCATCGTGTTTGCAAGACTCATAGGATTCCAATCCATCGGTTTTGGGAACCAACAGGTCCATTTTTTATTGACACCCAAAATTGGTATAAAGAGAGGCCTACTCACTTCATTTGGAAATAGAACTTAGATCCCAAATTTCAATAAGAAATCAAATTTTTAAAAAGATCTATTACATGCTCAAGCCATCAATTTTAAGCTATCAAGTTCAAGGTGCATTGCAGGAGTTCAAGTAAAGAAATGATTCATTGGAGGCATTCATTCCATTCAAACATGCATTTCCTTCCATAGATACAACTTCTTTCATCATTGGAGATAGTGGAGTTAGCTATCAAGGGAGGAGATCTACATTCATCAAATTTGCACAAACATTCAACCATTCAAGCATACTTACATTCATGATCTATCATTTGGCACTTGTAGATCTATTACATTTGTAAAGGAAGACAATATCTTACATCCTACACACAAGCATTCATCTTTGTGGGTAGTGGATTTAAATCCATCTATGAAGGTTTGACAAGCAAAGTGAATATTTATATTTTTATTACTTTTACAGGATTCTATTTCAATTCAAGGTTAATTCAAAAATGGGACATTTATGAAGGAAAGCCCTTCCCCCACCAACAAATTCAAATTTTCTTGTGTCTAGCATATTTGCAGGTTTTCATGTTTTTAGGACTGGATTTGGCTTATTTAGGGTTACTATTTCTGTTGGATATTTAGATCTCATATTTTTAGATAGTGAAGATACATGTCAACCTTGACCTCTACCCAAGTGCGACCTATACCTCCAATTCAACTTGTTCTTGGAGCCTTTAGATTTTCACAATTTGCAGATCTCATCATCCTGATTCCAAATCCATCTTTGTTCCAGTTTCTGAGACAGTTTGACGATCTATTTTTTTATTTGATCTTGTGACTTCTACTAGCCCTCAAGGTGAGTATGATTCCCCCTTTATAAATTTAGTGTACTTACTTTGAGATATCATATTTGGTCTTTTTATGTACTTAATTATTATATGTTCCTCTATTTTACTTTCATTACATTTAATCAATCAACTAGCCATAGGTGTCTTAATCAAACACAAACAAATTCAATTGCATTAAGCAATATCAATAGAAAAAAATAAAGGGAAAGTTTCATCAAAAGAAAAAAGGGATATTTTAGATATTCACCGTTAAAAAGACTTGAATTTTATATTGGTACCCCTACATCCATTTGGGTTGTGCTAATATAATTTGGGTTCTCTTGAAGACTATATTTGTGGATACCTCTTTCTCTTTCCCTAATGTGGATAGTAAAAGAGATTAGGTGGTGAGTTAACATTATAATCTTCCATCCCCCCATCATCTCTCTCTTTCATTATATTACACACACACACACAGAGACACACATTCTTGTGAATCACTATGTGTTTGTTGGCTCTTCCCTGATATTGGGAAAAAGCATAATTGAGTGTCGCCTTTTAGGCTAAATTGTCTGACTCGGTCACGTGGGAATTGGCTCTGTTAAACTCGATCAAATCTAACACAACCAAGTCCATGTAGGAGTCATGAGGCACCAAATGGAACCTACGTGGCCAAGTAGACTAGGCCAAGTGGGACTCGATCGAGTTCCACTTGGCTGTCCCTGTGATATTTTTAATAAAAAAATAATCTCCATGCCCCTCATTTGCACATTGATGGGCTAAGGGGACTCATCGTAGTAGGACTTGACCAATTCAGAATGGGACGAGTTAGAATGGGCTGAGTCAACATAGCTAGAATGCCATGTTGGCAACCAAACCCCCCCAAAACATCAAAAAATAATAAGTTTACACTTCTGTCGTTCCATTCTCTACTCAAAATATAAAATCTCAAAAAAGTAAAAGTACCCTTTTCGAGATCTTGGAACTACGATTCTCAACATATAAACTTTATATTGTTTCAATTACAAAAATTTGAACAAATTTGCTAAAAACTACATGTAGGTATATTAAGTTCTGAGAAGTCATTGATTTTGAAAATATATAAAAATGCTAAATCAATTCTGAATAATTTGAAAATCATATACAACACTAGAGAAGAGACTCCTCTTCAAAATTATGTAATTTATTTTGATTTTGGTATAGTTTTGATAGGGTAAAAGTGGTGGGAGACAAAAAACTATTAATTTCAGGTAAGTTTTAATTTGAATACTTATAATGGGAACGCTATAGATCAAAAAAACTTCTTTCTTTATTGCTTCCCTAGCTATACATGTCATTTAAAACATATTCTAAAATTGGAGGAAAAATAAATGTTTTACTTATAATGATTTGGCAACCATGATAGTTTTAAAGGTAATCATTTTTTTCTAAACTGTGTGGATTTGACATCACAATTAATATTTGAGAGAATCTAAAATGTCTCACCCACCAACAAGGTCTAGCTATTGGGTCTTCACTTCCTGGTAACCAACCAATAAGTTCTTGCTTTAATGTCCTCAATTCCTGCCAACCAAGCAAACCTTCCTAGAAACCAAACATACCTTGACGTAGGCATTTGAGGCTGCATTGAATCGTGAAGCCCCATTATGTCAGATGCACAAGGGAATTTTTAGATGTCATTCACAGATTATATATTTCATAGATATTTTTGGTGTATATCATCACCACCTTTCTTCTATCTGGCTACAAATAGCAATAAAAACACGATAAGAAATTAAAAGAAACAATAGGAAATTAATGGAGTAAAGGTTTGATAAGAGTTTATAGAACACAAATTATATAGGAGATCATAACTTTATGGTACTCTTCTTTTCTGATCATTGTGCTATTTCTTCACTAGATCTTTTATCTGGTAGCGTAGTGCATGTTTTAAGTTGGGTTGTTTTTACGAGTACTCACTTTATAGTTTTTCCTATTGTTTTTCCTTTCTCTTGAATTATAGTATGGATTTTAACTTACATATTTATTTTTCCAAAAGTTTTAGAAGAAGAAAACTTCAGACCGATTAATTTTTTTGTAGGTATAATTATTTTTTCCAAGAAAATTTCACAGTGGACAAAAATTGAAAAGCTGCTATTTTCAATATAGTATAATATTGAGGATTGTGAACAAACTATAATAAATGTTTTTGAAAATGGTTGTGAATGGATATGAAACCTTAAAAATACAAAACACAAGGTAATATAGTAATTAAAAGTACAAGAACAAAATATAAATTTCAACCATGGAGATTGTTTACACATACTCTTCTATGGTAGCCCATCATTTTTATTGACGATAGTTTATTACATTGGGCATAATATGTTATGGTATTGAAGAGATACCATAGGCCAATAAGCATAAACCCTAGGCCTGGTAAAAGATTACTGACAAAGATACCCATCAAAGAAAAGAATAACATGGTGACTAAAAATGAAAAACTAGTAATGAGGCGGTTTGGTGGCGGACATTTAAATAGTTTCTAGATTATTCCTTTCTAAATAAAAGACCAACCAAATCTTTAATTTTAAGGTGGCTCGGGAACATAGACCAATAAAAAATAGGGGGCCCACAAGGCTAATATTTAAATATGCAACTCGATGCCAATTAACAGAGGCTTCTCAAGTATAATTTTAACATTTATTAAAACCGCAGGTGAGTGGATCAAATTAGCGAAAACTAAAATAACCAGAAATTATTGTATAAAAGAAATAAATTAAGAAATATCCTATTATAAGTATTTTACAAACCCTAATTTTCTAATTTATCTTAATTATATTTTATTTGGTTTTTCTTCTAAAATTTTATAGTTGATTAGAGTTTTTTCTCCTATTAGAAACATCCAAAAATGATTGATTCCATATAATAGAGAATGAACCAAATTTTTTCATTGCACATGGAACATAAGATTGTTCGGTTAAGGTAGAATTACACTTAAAAGGACATTGCCCCAATTTTCTAAACTGCTTTGTTCCATAAATGGGATAAAATGGGTTTGTTGAATCATTTCAAAAATTTTTAAATTAATTTATTTATTTTTTAATTTAAAAAAAAATTTGATAGTATTTTATCTATCCTTAAGGTCCACCTGCTTACCCAACTTGACAATTTATGCAAAGAAGTATTTAAAATATAAAATGGAAGCATTATAAAATGTTTTTCAACTAATTTTTATCACACATGTCAAAACAGCTATCAATGTTATAGCCTCATTACTGATAACTGTAAATATATTGTACTTGAGTTAAGTGTTACATTTTTTTCCCTTCTTAACTGATTGATATGACTTTGATATGAACGATGTGATTAATGACGACTGGGGTGGATTGGGAAATATTTAATAATTGGATTTGGATCATTTTTTTAGTAACAGACTAGACAGTCGCATGTGCCAAAAGAGACAAGACACTAAAAATCATAAAATAGTTTAAATGGATACAAATAAGAAACATTACAAAAGGGAAAAGTAAAGTAATATAAATATGAATAGTTTTGATTGTTTTGATGGTCATTGATGTCTAAATTCCTTCTTTCATTGATTTCTTTGAGAAAATGCATGCCAAGCTATTTTTAAGAGCCTCTTTATTGGTCACTACCTAGTCTTGATAGGTGTTCCATATCTTGGGTGGGAAGAATCGATTCAATCTGGTCATGTCACTCTGCCTACTAAAGAAGTCATTCTCTTCATCTCTCATGGAAGACAACACCAGAGAATCAATGTGCTTCTTGGCCTTCCCACATCTATCATGGATTACTCCCAAAAATTCTTCTAGTTATAAGTTCCAACTCCTCCTCTTCCCAATTTGGTATTTCTCCTAAAGATTTTTTTCAATGATTCATATTTGGATTTAGATAGATGATTTGGTTAATCTTTGATTTTAAGAATTGGAATAATTGGTGAATTTTACTGCCAATTTGGCATTCTGTGATCAGTTTTATCAAATTTTAATAGCTGATGGGAAGATTTAAATATGATTTATTCTTTTTTTTTTCCTTTTGCCTGTGAAATATTATTTTTCGAGGCATGACTCCTTAAAGTCTATAATTCCTTATAACTCCAAACATGTTTTAGTTTTCCTGTTGACTTAATTAGAAATGATCATCCAAAATAATCATTGTTTTTCTGGGTAAGTCAATGCCCCTATTTTTCAAATGTATCTTTTGGTTTTTGTTGACGTTAATGATCCCTAGCTGTAGCTTTTATTTATGTGTATCTAATTGGTTATGGAATGGTTTTTTGATATTTGATAAAGGATGTCGCTTAACATGTAATTTATTTGGAGCATTTGTTGACATATTATGAGACTTTTTGAAAAAGAATTCTACAAGATAATAAGGATACAACATTGTAATGCTTATATTATTTTAACCTTTTTTAATAAGGTTGTGTTTATATAGCTTTCTTTAGATTATATTATTTTGACATTGTTCTTAAAACATTTAGTGTTTAATTAAGATAGTTTTGTTTAGATTTTGTTCTTGAATATTTTATTGCTACATTTGGCTTCAAAGGCACCTATGGATTTAACTCTTTTTCAACAAAGGTTGGTTTATTCAATTAGGTTTGGGCATATAAATATTTCATTATTTGTTAGGTTAAAGTAAATGGTATGCTAACTAGAATAATTAGTTTCAAGGGGGAATTTTTTAAATATTGAATTGAATTATGTATATGATAAATTGAAAATATAATCATAAAATAGAAAAAAATAAATTTTTTTTAACTTTATATTTATTGTAATAGACCATACTAAACCAAAAACATATACAAAATTTAATATGCAAACTTCTCTTATTCCTCCATATCACTTTGAAAATTGTGAACACATGTTCCTTAGTGAATACCATGATAAAAATGTCAGCACAATTGAGGATTAGACAAGATTCGACTATAAAATGGGATGTGAGTTTGTGAAAGAAATGAGAAAGTTCATGTACAATAATAGGCAATGTATGAGAAACAAGAATTTATCAAGCCTATTTATGGTAGAGAATCCACTCCAAAAAATGAATAGGTTAGAAGTAATATTTTAACTTTTATAGATTAGGTGGGTTGTATAATTTATATACAATATAATTTATATTAACTTATATTTTATGGTTTTTTCTCAAAAAAATTAACATTAAAAATAATGGTTAATAAATGAAAGATATATAATTATTTGATTAATGTATCTATAATTAGTATTTAAATTGTTTACTTAAAAGCTCATGTTATGTTTGAAATATGGAGAGAGGAGAGATCTATACGAAGATGCATCAATAGAAATAAATAGATGCTTTTAACAAGGAAAATTGATTTTGTTTTATGGGTATTTACATTTTTTATTCAATATACATGTTTGTAGTTGTAATAATATTCATTTGTAAATAAAACATAACTCTTCATCAAATATAGAAATTTTGAAAAATAAAACATAACAAGATATAACTTGAACAAAAAATAAAAACATGAAATCATAATTTGGTTTTAACCTTAATTTAATTTTATTGTGTTTTTTTTTGTGTAATCATTTCAAAGTTCTTGTGCATTACATAAGACTGAATATTTATGAAATCTGAAACACATGTAATTTATACCAATAATACACTTATACTTACCTTAAATGTTAACTTGGCTGATTGCTCAGTAGGAACATGCAACCTAATTTAAAAATCAACAAATTGGCCTACACAACTATTAAAGGTGTCATAGTTTGTACACATCATACCATCCTTAATAGGTATGCCCACACCTTTAAACATTTTTATTGACACAATATATATACCATTGTACTTTTAACAAAAAAAAACATGCCTTACAAAAAATTGTTCTACTTATAGTTTTAAAAGAAATTTAATTTAGATAGTATACTAATTCCTTGATAGTATTTTTGTTTAGATGTGGCTACAGTTTTTAACAAAGAATGAATTGTCTCCCACAAAATTGAATATTGGTCTCATACACGTTAATTTGATTTTGTAGCCCGTTACCCAATAAATTTACAATTACTTCCCCAATCAGTCTATACTACCCAATATCTAATCTTTAAACATCATAAGACCCAGCCATTTGTTGTTTCTTATTTTACTTCTTCTAATACACATGCATAATACAATACCAGTCCAGTTTAGGTCCATGTAAGATGACATTTGATACTACACCCAGCATGATTATTAGACTTCCTACTTATACAATATTTACATTCGCTTCTCTTTGGGAATAGCAACAAACATGAATAATTGAGAAATCATTGAAGTCCTAACTAGAGATCCAACAAAGAATGTTAGGAGCACCTTAAATCCATTTAAATAAATCACTATACTACAAGAATCATGTTTCTCATTGAATCAACCAATAAATATTGTAAGTAATGTTCAGTATCTATCTTCAATTTTTTCAGCCAATTATAATGATATTATTCAAAACTTCAAATCTAAATGTCAATTCCAACTTGTGGAAGAAGAAGACATCAATACACTTCAAGATATTTGTACTGAGTTAGAGGGTATTTTCACCTTCATTATGGAGATGTATTATGATCGACACTACGCAAGTGGTGAAACAACCTCTATAGCTAGAAATGCTTCTATTTTTGCACTATGTTACCTATTTACAGATGTGAAAGTACTTTTTAGGTACAATAAATAAAATAAAAAACTCTTCCAAATAAGCTTTCCTTGAAAGACTATACTTTTTCAAATTTTGTGTATCATTCAATTGGCTTGTTTATAGAGAGAATAATGGTATACAATGCACTTGTATACCAAAACAAAAAATAACCTATATCCTCATTCACAATTAATTTATACTATGGGAAAAAAGTGTAAATCAACAACTTATCTAACAATGTGTTGTTTTCTAAAAAAATCTATTTGAGTAATACCCTGCTCAAACTACTTTTCCTAGAATTTATCTTGATTACGCAAATACTTAGACTTACATGACCTAACTAAAAAATTTAAATGTACTACTACCAAAAAAATTCAAGAATCTTGTGATTGAAGAGGCTTTAGTGAAGGCTGTATTATTTTACTCAAGGAATATTCTTGCAAGAAGCTCCACAACTTCATGTACACCCTTTATTAGCCACTACCATATTTTAGTCCTTATTTTCCCAACTAAAAATCATTGCTAACTTTTCACTCTTCATTCTTTGCTGAGAACTCTTAGTTGAGAGCTTTGATATAATCTCAAACAATGCATCTATAGTTGGATCTCCAATTCCACTCCTTCAGGTTATGAACTACCATTGACCTTAAACATCTGAACATGCCTCGTAGTCTTCTCCAATGACAAATTATTACATACAAAAAATGGCTTGTTTTCAACCACTCCCCTTTAAATCATTGAATGCATATCATAGGCATTCGTCCATTGAGGGTCGAGAACTAGAAAAAAAAAAAAAACCAATCCATAAATTTAAAAATGCTACCCGTGAAGGAAAATATTTTGAATTTTAATTCACAGACAGAGACACTTTTGAAATCCATATAATTTTTGTTAATAAAATACTAGATGAGTTCTATGATGTTGTCCACCTAGTTGTCTATGCAAGATCTTTGGCAATCATATAAATGTTATAGATACAAAATATAGCATCTTGAGAAACCCATACAAAATAGTCCTCCTAAGCTAATAAATCATTTAACTCCTTGCACATGTCTAGACTCTAAAATACCCAAGAATAGCTTCCATTTAAAGACCATAGATTCACTTGACGCATTTCATATAGAATCCCTTAGAGATGTCATTGGCATACTTGTATCTTCAGCTCCTTCATTAATCATACACAAAATAAATGACACTGAGACTAAGAATTATATAGCTAAAATAAAAGACATGTCAAACTGTACTATAGATGTTACACTATTGGGTTTCCATTGTGAAGTTTAGGGAAAAAAATCTTTGATATGTTCATCCAACAAACTCTAGTTTTAATTTTTATCAAAATATACACGTCTAATATTATGGAATAGAAAAAACTTGATAGCATCTTTTCAACCTCTATTATAATCAACCAAACTTGTCTGAACCATCTACATTAAAAATATGGTATAAAAATGTAGGGAATGACCAACCATCTATATCCTTGTCGAAAATCCATTATTGCCCACAAAGTTTGTTGATCCAACAGATATCTATACTATTGTTATCAAAGAATTATCCATCGCACACCCTATTTGCATACAAGAAAATATCTTTATCCAACAAATCTAAATTAAATTAGAGAATTATGAAACCACGAAAGCACTAAAACACATCAAGTATTCACCATGAAACCAAAAATGAAAACTTTAATGTCTTATTATCTTGTAGCAACAATCTCAATATCCACCTCTTACAAATGATAAGTGAGGTCTTTATACAGGTCCTCGAATACACATGGTGACCCAGATTAAAACAATAATCAATGGCTCTGATTGTGTCACCTTAGCCCTAACTAGTGTTAGTGAAAGGAAAAAGGAATCTATATTAATGCATGAATTCTTAGAAGGAAAGTGGGGTGCAATTAATGACCATTAAGCATGCCCACTAGGCATTAAATACATATCTACCACAAAGTCTACCATTAAGTTCTCTTCTTGAATGCATGGAATCTCCCTAAAATGCTTCTAATTCATCTATGTTAAGGCTCAGTGCTAGTTCTTTGTTGAATTACAAACCTACCATACCTCGTTAAACATTTCTCAAGTTGTCCTCCCATTCTGAAAATAAATCCTTAACAATGTGTATGTCATTCGAGAAAGTTGAGAAGTTCTTGAAGTCATCTCTGGAGAAGAAACTCAATCCAAAGGATTCTTCTAATTTACTCTTTAGGTTTCCTATAGTTATCACATTTTCATACAAATTTTTTGACACTAGTGATGTGACAGTGTTTGAGACTTCTTTCTTGATGTTCTCAGTTATTCCCTTCAATTGAGTATATTCCTAAATGAAATGCCCAAACATTTCCTTGGCTATGAGGATTGCACCATACCATTAGGTGAAATCATGTTCTTATCCTTCCTTAACGATCCCACGGTAAACTAGTACCTTCATGGGTGTCTCCATCAACTCTTATAATTTTATGATCATCTCATCTTGATAGATATGTTCATCCTCCCATGATTCCTCCATTCACTGAATTAGGGAAAGGATGGCTAATTCCCTTTCGTAAACTCATACCAAGTCTTCAGCATGCTTCTGGGCCTAATTTTGGATTCCTTTGTTCCAAACCTCCGCCCCTTGATAATTTTTCCTGATTCTATTTATAATCTCTACTAACTCAGTTTGAATAATCGCCAAAGGAATGAAGGATGGACCTTATTCCCTTATTGGATGAGCTAGACTACTGATGTAGTTGCATAATGCTCCGATCTCTCCCTTCTACCTCTGGAATTTCTCTTCTAATTTCCTCGTCTTGTTTTTTATTACCTATGTAGAATCATCAAGTTCCTCCAATACATGCTCTTGGGAGGCATGACCTAAGTCAAACTTGGCCATGTTGTATTCATATGGAGTGATTTGATCCTTTGTCTTATGCATGACTAGTGTTGCAAGCTGAAGGGTTCTGGATCTCAACTCTCCTCTGGCAATCTTCGTGAGCCTCTTAGCTTTTCCTTTCTGCTGCAATTGGTTGGCCCTATTCATAATTTCATGCAATTTGACCATTAGGTCAACCTCCTTTTCCTAACTTCTTTGGAGCCTCTTCCTCACCCATTCTAGAATGATGAAACCTTGATCTTTTGCACTGCTAGGTACTTTTGTCCTTGTACTTCTCTTGTGTCTATTTCCTTGGCCCCAAGACTTTCTACCATCACCTTAGGGGATGGTTTTTCTATTGCAGGAATCCCCTCTTCAGCTATGGGAATCTATTCCATTTTTATCCTTTTGAAAAAAATACCAAGAATTTATCCACTGATAACATTCTATTCCCTTTGTTTGTCTGGTGCAAACCCCTCTTCGGCATTAATACTCAATCTATCATGCACTAACCTTTTCATGCACTATTGTGCTTTCTCTATACTTTCCCATCTACTTGTTTCTACTTCTTTCCTAGTGAAAGTACCTATCTCCAACACACTTGGGGTCTCTAGGCGAGGATAATACATTATCATATCTTGGCTTCTTCTATCATAGTTGTTCAACATGAATATCCAACCTTCTTTTCATGTGTGTTTCCTGAGTAACACCCTTCTCGCTCCTCTGTTCTACACTCACTGATGGAATCTCTCCTTCTACTATTTCTCCAGAAAGTTTCTTTTCTCTCTCATCCTGCAGTGGTTTATGTCACAACAACTTGTACGTCAAGTCCTCTTTTGGTACAATCATTCTGTCAAGTTGTTCCTCAACCCACCACCTTGTGAAATCCAGGACTAGTTTTTTCAAAGTATCAAGATCTGAAATCTCCTTCCTTTTCCAGACATAGCGATGAGTAACTCTTTCCTTTTCTGGATTATACCCTTTCTAAAGAAAAATTGAATGTTTCTCCATCTGATGAGGTACATGAAAGATTTTGCAAGCTTTGGTGATGTTTAGTGGCAATCAGGAGTGCATCATTTTCCTTATCTCATTTTCATCTGTAGTACTAGTCCAAAAATATTCAAGGTGTGTCCTCTATTGATACCTTGTACCTACCATCAACCTGATTTTGTTAAAGAGATCAAAATACAGCCTTCCTATGTAGAATGATATATGGAAGAAGTGAAAACTGTGCTAGGATCTTTCAACCACGTTTAGATATGTACGAACTCTTCCACTTTATCCTCTCCTATGGAAATGTGTAAATCCAATCCAAACTTCCTCTTCCCTTTCTAAATCTTTTCATACACTGTATGCTATTGAGTGAGTTCCAACATGACCATCTTGTTAGTAGGATATCTTGGGAGCTTGTAAGGTTGTGTCAAAAGTCCCTGCACTCTTATATAGGAGAAAGTGGGAAATTGAATAAACTAGGCTTTTTATTCCTCCACTAGCTTCATTGGTCCATCAGATAATCTCATGTTCAATATTTTATGCAAGATCCTCATAATTCACATTGTCAAGGCATCATTAACTTAGACATAAGCATCTGTAGCGTACAAATGCAACTGATTGTAACCCTCATGGAATTTTATCTCTGAAGTGACACTTCTAATTTCTCCCTTACACAATAATCCCTCATACCTCATATTCCATGCCAGCATGTATATGACATGTAGGAGTGCATATAATTTTTTTTTGATTGCTCCAGGTTCACCAATGGCTCACCCAGGTTGTCACTGATCATTCTAGCCCAGTCCATATGATTGTGCTCTTAATCTACCTGCTCGAGAAAGTATCACATCCATGACTAGAACAAATAAGACTGTGACATACCAAAATTTTTGCTCAGCATCATGATCAAGTCAGTATATTCCCTATGAAAATCCAGCCATACCAAATCCTTAGGCAATTTGTAGTGATGGGATCTACTCTTTCTCAACCACTTGTCATTTATGGCATTTTCACAGTACTAAGCTTCTATATTGAAAATTTTGTGTGCTTTCTCCTTTGTCTTTAATACCAACTTCCTAGAAGAAACAATTCCAAAAGCTTTAGCAATTGCTGGTGGAGAAATATCTGCAATGATGTTTCCATAAGAATCTTTAATCGTTCTATCTTGTGAATTTAAGTGCTTGGTGCATTCCATAATTATCTCAAAATGTTGAAAGGCCAGAAGAAATCCAAGTGTAGCCACAATCCCAATGTTTACAATCTCGGTGGCCAAATGACTCGGCTGATGATCTTTATACCCAAATATCCTCCTATGAAACTCAGTCATGTCCAGGCATCCGAGGTTGGTATCTATAATTTTTTCTTATTTCGAAACAATCTTGGACTCTTGAAAAAAGATTCCCTACTCATTCTTTATCAGTTGCATCCTTGTCATTCTTGTTCCTCTTGGCTCAGCCATTCCTGCAAAAGAAAATAAAAAAGGAAAATAAGAATTGTGCAAGAAGATGAAATGAAGACCAATTTCTCAAGAAGGAGAAAATCATGAAAACTATCAAATTCTCCATCTTTTCGTTTAGCATTAGATTAGTTTTCCTCTTTAAAGGAGCTATGCCTTTTCCACGAGCGTACTAAAAATTTCCTCTGAAACTTGGATTTTAAAACCTTCACGTTCTTTGAAAACAACAAATTTCTTGTACATGGAAATTTTTTCTCTCCTCAAGAATTTTGCTCAATTTTTGAAACAATCTTGCGCTCGAATCTTCTTAATTCCTAAAAATTTCACTTGAATTTGTTTCTCTAAACTTCCTATGATGAGAGAGAGAGAGAGAGAGAGAGAGAGAGAGAGAGAGAGAGCCTTTATATATAACCTAAAACCCTAAAAAGATGCTTTAAAACTTGTAGACTAATTTTAGGAGGCCACTAATTAAGACGAAGATTCTCTCCCACAAATGCCACTTGTCTCTGTTTTTCTCAATTTAAATTAAAAAAACTTGCCAATTTGAGCTCTTTTCCTTCATCAAGGAGTTTTTTTTACTTTTATCCAACCTTTTCATTTTTTTTTTTATTTTAAATATTTAATTCTTTTTCAAATATCAAATTAAAAGCAATTTTATTTCCTTTTTAATGTTCCAAACAAAATAAAAATTAACTTGTCACTTTTTCAATTTGTTATTAAACATAGATAAAAATCAATATTTAATTAATCTTCAGTTTCTCATCTTTATCGCTTTCAAATTTTTTAAAATTTTATTAATTAAATATTTAAAATTTAATATTTAATTAATATTATATTTAACTCCAAAAAAAACTCCTTTATTTCTGATTTCAAGTTTTCCACTTTTCTAGAATTTTAAATTTTTTATAAGTTTGGAAACTTTCACTTTTCAAAATTTTGGAATTTTTTTAGTTTTCCGAATTTCCAATTTTTCAATTTTTTCAAATTTTACAAAATTTTCCAAATGTTTTTATTTTTTCACAATTCTCGAATTTTGAAAATTTTCAAATTTGTCTGAGATTTGGAGGTTTTAGAATTTTTTCATGTTTCAATTTTTTTCATGATTTCCATCTTTTCACAATTTCCATCTCTTCACAAATTCGGAAATTTTCAAGATTCTAGAAATTTGCACTCCAAGATTTTTTCATTTTTTAGAAGTTTGAGATTTCCAAAAAATTTCGCCTTTTCATAGATTTCTAAAAAAAATTATTTTTGAAAGTTTCCACCATGTTGAATGTTTAAACATTTTCAAGACTTGAAATTTTCAAGATTTTCCAAATTTCCAACTTTCAAGATTTTTTAATTTTCAAGAATTTTGAGATTCCCAAAAAAAAATTCCTTTTCATAGATTTTCAAAATTTTTGATTTTTCAATTTTTTGGAATTTCCATTTGTATTGGAATTTCAAACTCTCCAAACTGTGAAAGTTTCAATTTTTACCTTTTCAAGTTTTTTGGAACTTTTACATGACTTCCAATTTTGACAACTTCGAGAAAATTTTAAGTTTTAAAATTTTCAATTTTTCCATATTTCCCAAATTTTGGCATTTTCCACAGTTTCCAATTCTCACGATTTTTGAAATTTCTGAAGATTTTTAGAATTTTCAATTTTCAGATTTTGAGTTTTTCTGGATTCATTCAGTTTTTCAATTCACCTTGGATTTCAAAATCTCTGAGTTTTCCACAACTATGAGGAAAACGTGTTTGAAGTACACGAGGAGCACGATTTTGAATGAGGGTAGGATTTTAACCTGCATTGACCTTTCCTTTGAGTGCGTTGAAATGCACTCCTCTATTCAAGCGAGTGGGATTTTGGTCTTGTGAAGGATTTTTTTTCGTGACAACATTCGTTCATGATACTTGTTTTGCGGTCAATTTTTCATGGGATCGGGATATTTTAGCGGTAGCGAATTATTTAATGCCTGAGGACTTTCCATGGGATGCGTGTACTTGAGCTTCACCATTCTTGAGAGAGGGATTTGGAGCCAGTGGTGGATTTGTCTCATTTTGAATGACTTTCCCTTATTCATTATGTTATGCATTGGGTTCTTTTGTCGAACACCCTTCATCTATAATGGATTGTTCTCGTTAATCTCTTTACTTTATATCTACTATAGAATCCATAGCTTGGGAATATTATACTATAAGATGCGTTGGGCATCTTTTCTGAGAGTCACTGGTTTTTCTATCTTCCCATCTACTCCATGACCATGTTGAAAATGTGTAGGTTGCGAATGAAGGGACTTCATGGATTAAAATCCTTGTTCCATTGAAATGCGTTGGGATGACCATTCTTCCATCATTCTAAACTTTTCTTCCTTCAACTCACATTAGAGCATTCACAAATTACTCAACAATAATTCCCTCTTTTTTTTCATACGTGCCAGTGTCTTTTGAGCTCGATGATCAACACCTTCATTTCAAACAATCTCATGGACAACTATACAAGTGTGCTGGGCTTTTTTGTGGATAGATTTTCTCCTCTTTATTTCACCATAACATCGTACTTTATCTCCAATTGTAAACATTTCCTTCATTCAACATGTTTCATGCTCAGGCGTGTTTCATGTTCCAATTTACATCATTATGCTTCAGAAAGACCAAGGAGCAACAATTGTCAACTTTCAATATTTAGGTGTCATTCTTGTCGTGGGAGTACCATCAATCAACTATGTTCTGATCAAAAGGTAGAAAATTCCCTTTCGAATCTACACATTCTCAATATCACCAGCGCGCCCATGTGACCTGAACACAAGCTTCTTAAAGTTTCAAATAATTTTATCATGCATGGACAAGAAATACGCACGAAGGTTTCATGTTTTAATCTTTTACTGGCATCTAAGATGTTGTGCAAGATTCCTAATTATCGAGATGTTATCTTGGGAGTGCTTTGCATATCTCAAGTCGCACGGGGAATTTTGGATTTCTTCTTCGAAATATTTCTTTAATCACTACAAAATAGTGCTGGTCTCATTTTCAAACAGCTCTTGCGTTCCTTTTCATTTTTTCCTTCATTTCCATCCTTGGTATGGTATGTGCTATGACTGTGTTTTGGTATTTTTAAGGGAACATCCATTTATGGGGACCACCATTTTGTGTCATTAATCAAGCCTGTTCTGATCTAGTGCCTACTAGACTCCTCACATTCTGCGACAAGTGGTAGAGTCTTCCTCCCTTCCCTTTGCTAAGATCGCGTATAAGGAAGTGCATGGACTTACAAATTGTTTTCTCTCAAACTATCTCCTTCACTGATCCATGAACTATCTTGGGTGTGAATCGGATCTCCTATTGACTACATCAAAGTTTTCAACACTTCCAACGAGGGGTCTATTGTGATTTTGTTGACCATGATTCCCCCACACTTGGTGGTTTTATGTTTCCAGGATCCTGTTTGCATTTGGATTCAAACTTGAGAATATGGGCATCAGTAAATGAACTTTCCATTACTTAATATTTTCTTATTTCAATGCCTTGATCAAGATTTCAATTATTTTATATCTCATTAAAGCTCAATAGCCCACATTGGGAGATGTTCCAAAAACTAAGACTTTAGGAGATAGAGAAATCATTCAGGTGTTGGACTTAATCCGTCACATCTCAAAAGGAACTACTAAGAACCTAGGGGACTGTCCTTGGAGCTACTACGATAAAAAAACCTAAAAGGACCAGATAGGATGAGAAAGAAAGAGGGGTCCTGTGACAAATGGGCAAGGTTTGAATATGTCACAAGAATACCTAATCAGGCTATGTTGACCTGACCCATTTCTTAGTTTCAGTAGTTGTTTCTAGGTTATAGCAACTTCCTAAGTTTATCTTAAGGGGGGTGGTTAGAGTAATAAGTGATTTCTCTTATTATTTAAATCATTTTGAATTAATTATTAAGTCACTTATTATCTATCTTTTAATTAAGCTAAACTTTCGGCATATAATAATTAATTATTTCATTAATTATTATTATGCAACCTAGATTTTTCCCTTTTAGAGTTTTTATCACCTTTATAATGTTTGATCTCATTGTATTTTAAATATTCCCTCTCTGAATGAATATTTCATCTTTTAGAGCATTCCTTGTTGTGGCTCCATTCTTTTCTTTTGTGACACATTTTTACTACACTGGATGTGTATAAATTCTAACAAATAGTAGTGGCCTTTGGTCCATGATTTGCAAGGTGGTATCCTTTAGGATGTTTATGTTTTTTAGTATTAAAAAGAATTTATGTTTTATACTTATGGCTTATAGGCTAAAAAGTCTCATTACTTAAGTGGATGGTTAAAAAATCTCATAGTTATAGATGTTTGTATTATGTTAAAAATTCTAGAGGGTATAGTATTAACAATTAGCATTTGAATATGTTGTTACTTTTTCCGTATTCTGGGTATTATCAAATTATTCAATTGCTTTAGATGAAAAAACACTATTTTCTCCAAGCCATACATCTCTTTTCAATAAATGAAATTGTCATAATTCATAGCAAATGCATGTTTCTTTCTTTAGCAAAGCCAGTTGCCTTGTCCAATGCAAAGAAACTTAAAGGTTTTCCATGCTCAAATCTCCATGAAGAACAACTTCCATCTAAGATCCTCTTGTATATTGGCCAAGAGGTCATGCTCTGTGCAAATATATGGATTCAAGCTGTACTCATCAATGATGCACTTGGTCAAGTCAAAGCAATTATATACAATGATGGTGAAAAACCACCTCAAATTCCACTATTTATTTTTGTTAATTTACAAACTACATGGGCCCATTATGGTAAAATGGAAACCCAAAGTATATACCAGTAATCCCACTCAGTCATGGAATCCAGCAATACCATCTTGACGGCATCGACATCCACTATGAGCATTTTGACTTCTCGGATCCCAATACATTTTCTGAGTGCATTGGGCAGCTCATCACACAACTAAAGCAGAACAATGTCATCTCCTTCACCTCCATCGCTCCCTACGATGATCCTGCAGTGCAGTCACATTACACTACACTCTGGAAAAACTATGGTCAATCGATTGACTATGTGAATTTCCAATTCTATGCCTATGACTCCACCAAAAGCGTGTCACATTTCATGAACTATTTCAACAATCATTTGAATCATTATACAGGCAGTCAAATGCTAGCTCATTTGTATCATTTTGGCAGCACTCAAATGCTGGCTAGTTTCCTTGACGCGTGCAGAATGCTGAGGGATGCCAACAAGCTCCACGACATCGTTGTCTAGTGCGCAAACAGCTCGCAGTACAATGACTTCCAATTTGAAAAGCAATCCCACGCTGTCCTCCTAGGCTCCTGATTAGCATCCACTTATTATTATTATTATTTCATGATAATTCCTAAGAGCATGTATATGTATATATGCATAACTCAGTGTGCATTTCTTCTTATTTCTAAGAATCATTAATGAGCATTGAAGTTATTATTCATTTTAAGGATGGAGACCTGAAATTTGATTCTGTATATTTGCATATTCCCTGTATTTCTAAGAATCATTAATGGAAATTGAAGTTACTATAAATTTTAAGGATGAAGATGTGAAATTTGATTCTGTACACGGTTCTAATCTATTTCTTAAAAAGAATAATGAATTGGGAAAGTCTGAATCTTTTTACAAATTATCTTATTTGCTAGCATGATTGATTTCTTCAAAGATATTTTGAGAATTGAAGATTGAAATCTTTTCTTTTAAAGCTTAATTTCTTTCTTCAATAATTTTCTATCAGATTAATTCAAACATGAAGAAGCTGTGATTTTCTTTTAAATCTGAAATGTTTCTAGGATGCTACAATAATTATGAAACATTTTAACGACTTGAAAAAATATGTATGGAAAAATAGGGACACCATCTATATCGATATTTGGTTGTGAAACAATACTAAGAGTAGAAAGTTGATGTGCTTGTAATGCAAATATCTTATCCAATTCAATGCTTCTATTAGCTCCTTTTTTCTAGAATTATTTAAACTAATATAGATTTATCTACAATCACATTTCATGCTTTTTTTTTCCAAAAAAGAAGAACTTAATCAAAGTTTATAAATGCTGCTAAATTTTCTAGATCATGGACTTTTTATTTCCTATAGAAAATATAATGGTAATATGAAAAATTTATAAAAAAATGCATATTTAAAATGCACATATGGGTAATTTCTACTAAGAAGCAAGGACACAGAAATGCAGAGTTGAAAAGCAAGGAATAAGCAAAGATTTTTAATAGTTTGAAGAGCCAAATATATGGATGCATATGTGAAACCATCATATTATAATCCTTACAAAGGACAAAATTAAATTATTTTAATCTCTCCTTGGTAATGTTTAGAATCCGATGGCTGCATAGACGCTCACAAAATAGATAATGTGGATTTCTGTCATGGCTGGAGTAAGCAACACAAAAATTCAACAACTCAACAAGAAAATAATAAATCAATATCAGATATTTAAGCAATATAATTTGTTAGATGCCTAATGGAAAGGCTCATGTGGAACTACTAATAATATTAGATATAATATTTACTAGCATTGATTCATCTATTACACCTTGATTATGTGATAATTATATAATTCTAATAGTTTTTTTCTTAAATTTGGGTTTGGACATACTCTGTGATAGGTATGTGTAATTGGAACATGTTAAACTACTACACAATGCACACACACCACTGTTAATTTGAAGTAGTTTCAATAAAATGTAACAATTTCTAAAGCCTCAATTTTCATGATAAGAAACCAAGTTTCAATAGGCACAAGAGAATAAATTGAAATGTCAATCTATCTTTAAAATAGTATATTGTATTGAAGTGTTTAAAGAACAATGGAAACTAGGACCAACTGAAATGCTATGGATTCCTAAGAACTTAATAATTAAATCACGCAGTTTAACTTATTTAAATTAATTCCACAATACACACACATCACGTGTGTGTGTGTGTGTGTGTGTGTGTGTGTGTGAGAGAGAGAGAGAGAGAGAGAGAGAGAGAGAGAGAGAGAGAGAGAGAGAGAGAGAGAGAGTGTAGGCATATTGTGNGAGAGAGAGAGAGAGAGAGAGAGAGAGAGAGAGAGAGAGAGAGAGAGAGAGATTGTAGGCATATTGTGCAGATTTGAAAATAAAAAAATCTAGAATTGTTGTGTAACATCCCTTAATGATAGCACTTCCCCTTATTTCTTTATAGATTCATTTTCTACTAAATCTGCGGGTAAGGAACAATAAGAAAAGAGAATGAATATGTCAAGAATAAGTTCTATTTCTATCAATAATGAAATAGGAAAAATATATTTGATTATCTTAATTAGAATAAATTGAATTTATTGGATGAATATTATATAGGTGAATACACATAGTTAAATGACACAATGACAAGTGTCTTTGTCTCATTAAATGATAATTAAGAGACAACTTATCACCCACATAAGGTGGAATCACATGTCCACCAGACATGGATAATATTCCAATGTTTAATAAACTTTGTGAACGTGTGCAACAAAAGATGGAGGGTGATAACATGGTAAAACCATGAAAGGTAGATCACTCACATATATACATACACATGGATGCATTTATGCTTGATTTTCCACTATTTTATTATTTTTCACCCATTTTTTACCATTTTTTTTCACCACTGAGATCATAAGACCTTTTTCTGTGGATTGTACCTCCTCGGTTACAAGTCAAAGTTGAACTATACTTCGGTTAGAGGTTTAAGTCAAGTTGTACTTGGAGTATAGGTAGACATATACACAAGGCATTCCTTTGATTGGAACTCAGGCCCATTTCAGGGTTTTTTCATATTTTTCCCACCCAGTGGAGTCGGTCCTTTTTGTTTTGACACCCAAAATTGTTATAAAGAGAGGCCTACTCACTTCATTTGGAAATAGAACTTAGATCCCAAATTTCAATAAGAAATCAAATTTTTAAAAAGATCTATTACATGCTCAAGCCATCAATTTCAAGCTATCAAGTTCAAGGTGCATTACAGGAGTTCAAGCAAAGAAATGATTCATTGGAGGCATTCATTCCATTCAAACATGCGTTTCCTTCCGTAGATATAACTTCTTTCATCATTGGAGATAGTGGAGTTGGCTATCAAGGGAGGAGATCTACATTCATCAACTTTGCACAAATATTCAACCATTCAAGCATACTTACATTCATGATCTATCATTTGGCACTTTTAGATCTATTACATTTGTAAAGGAAGACAATATCTTACATCCTACACACAAGCATTCATCTTTGTGGGTAGTGGATTTAAATCCATCTATGAAGGTTTGACAAGCAAAGTGAATATTTATATTTTTATTACTTTTACAAGATTTTATTTCAACTCAAGGTTAATTCCAAAATGGGACATTTATGAAGGAAAGCCCTTCCCCCACCAACAAATTCAAATTTTCTTGTCTCTAGAAGCATATTTGTATGTTTTCATGTTTTTAGGACCAGATTTGGCTTATTTAGGGTTACTATTTCTGTTGGATATTTAGATCTCATATTTTTAGATAGTGAAGATACATGTCAACCTTGACCTCTACCCAAGTGTGACCTACACCTCTAAGTCAACTTGTTCTTGGAGCCTTTAGATTTTCACAGTTTGTAGATCTCATCTTCCTGATTCCAAATCCATCTTTGTTCCAGTTTCTGAGATGGTTTGACTGTCTATTTTTTGATTTGATTGTGACCTATACTTGTTAGACACTGAATTTGCACCTCTGATCTCAAGCTCTCTTGGTCTTGATAATCCAGTATAACATGGGAATCATCTCAAGGTTGTGGGACCTTATGCTAACCGAGATGAGACCTCCAGGTTCTAGGCTGGTTC
>MU223774.1:3818332-3866303 GCA_018584345.1 Thuja plicata | reverse complement strand
AAGTATTCAAAAACAAAATAAAATATTATAATATTATTTTATTGCAAAAATAAAATAAATATTCAAAAACAAAATAAAATATTATAATATTATTTTATTGCAAAAATAAAATAAATATTCAAAAATACGAACAAAATGTGAAAAGCATCATAACATTTGAAAAAATCACAAATTGTTATAAAGAAATTAAAAACAAATTCTCATTCAGTGCATATTCCAATTCCAAAATGTGGCACCCAAACGCGGAAAATACATCTTCTCGGTCATCTTCCAGGTGCGTCCAAACGGGTCGAACACATATTCCGGATATCATTTTGAGGATATGATATTCTAGAATTGCAGCATATTCTAGAATTGACTATATCCGGCATTCCGTATGCCTGCGTCCAAACGGGCCCTATAGGTTTTTAGTGGGGTTGATGTTAAGAGAGGTGAAGCATTTGGAATTTTTGGTGATTAATTTCTATGAGTCCTAAAGCTTCACCTCTGTGAACATCAACCTATATGCAATGAGTGTTAAGTGTTGCATTCATTCTCATGAGCGATGAGTTCGTGTGAACCACTACTCATGAAACATGGATCAATAAGTATGACTAAAAAACTACACAGTTGAATCCTAATAGCAATATCACAATTTGACTTGTGTGGAAAATATCTCCTACTTATCAATATTTCTAATTTGTGATCTTCTATCGATGGTTTCTAAGGAGACACTATAATCTCATTGTGTGGTTTCTAAATGAGTAGATTTTTAACTTGTGACTATTGGTCTTCCATAGGTTGTCTCAATTTTGTGCTCATGAGAACTTATAAGAGTCTCATATTGATAGTTTTTATGAACAAAATCTTTGTAAACACTATTTGGAAAATTTGTTGTGAAATAAGTTTTGCACAGTTTCAGTGCCCCGCCCCTGCCCCCTCCCGTCATTTACAATGATTATGAGGAAATTATGTATGTCTTAGAATAGTGTTTTATAAGATGAAATTATTTAAGACTAAAAATAATGTTTATTAGAAAATTATTGTATAAAATTGTTTGAATCTTAGAATATAGTATTAATTAGAAAATCTCATGAAATTATTTTAAACTTAAGATTTAAATAGTAAAGGGGCATATGAATTTATAGGAGGTATAGTGCAGGGTGTGGGGTGCATAAGTTTTTATTTAATTATACGGCTAGGAGTGGGGGGAGGATTATTTTTTATTTGATTATACATCTAGGAGTGGGGGGAGGAGTGGGGTGTATTAGGAGTTTCAAACTTGGTCCTCTATAGGTTTTTAGTGGGGTTGATGTTCACAGAGGTGAAGCATCGAGACTTTCTGGTGCTTAATTTCTATGAGTCCTAGTGCTTCACCTCTGTGAGCATCACCTATATGCAATGAGTGCTAAGTGTTGCATTCACTCTCATGAGAGATGGGTTCTTGTGAACCACTACTCATGAAATATGGGTCAATGAGTTTGACTAAAAACTACACAATTGAATCCATAGCAATATCACAATTTGACTTGCTTGGAAAATATCTCCTACTTATCAATATTTCTAATTTGTGATCTTTTATAGGTGGTTTCTAAGGAGCCAATAAAATCTCATTGTGTGGTTTCTAAATGAGTCGATTTTTAACTTGTGACTATTGGTCTTCCATAGGTTGTCTCAATTTTGTGCTCATGAGAACTCATACAAGTCTTATATTGATATTTGTTATGAGCAAAATCTTTGAAAACACTATTTGGAAAATTTGTTGTGAAATGAACTTTGCATAGTTTCATCCCCCCTTCAGTTACAATGATTACGAGGAAATTATTCATGTCTTAGAATAGTGTTTTATAAGATGAAATTATTTAAGACTAAAAATAGTGTTTACTAGTAAATTATTGTATAAAATTGTTTGAATCTTAGAATAGTGTTAATTAGAAAATCTCATGAAAATATTTTAAACTTAAGATTTAAATAGTAAAGGGGCATTTGAATTTATAGGAGGTATAATCTATGGTGAGGATGTTAGTTAAAATATAAGGTTGAGTATTGTTGAACACAATTCAATTTTTTCTAGGGTTTTATAAATTAAGGCCAAATGTTTCACCTTGTGAGCATCACCTGGATGCAATGAGTGTTAAGCAGACCATTCATTCTCATGAGAGATAGGTTCTTGTGAACTGCTACTGATGAAACATGGGTCAATGAGTTTGACTAAAAAACTACATAGTTGAATTGTGATAGAAATATCATAATTTGACTTAGTGTGGAAAATAAATATTTTGTTGTATTAAGAAATATTAAGTGGAAATGAATTTTTTTTATATAGGATTTATAGTAATTACAAGTAGGGCTTTATAAAACCAAGTCATCACATGACCAAGGGTTCATATAATAATTAGGATATGTTTGAAGTAAGAATATGACTTCATTAGACCAGGTCATCATGCATGCAATTTTGGGCCTTATCTAAACGAGGTCATTTGATTGTCATTAATTGAGTTTAATCACTAGTCACATTGCTACACAATTTTATAAAGACAAACACAAATTAATGAAATATGCTAATGCAAATGAGTTTCAAGTACCAGGAAGGTCTATTTTTTATGGAGTGATAATTGCTCAAGAGGTAATACATTCAACTTAGAATAATAAGAAGCTAAGTATGATTATTGAGTTAGACATCAAGAAGGCTTATGATAAAGTGGACTGTAGATTCTTATGTAAATGTTTGAAAGCTTTTGGATCCAATAAAGCATGGATAAACCTAATTTTTTATTGCATTTCAAGTCCAAGGGTCTCCATATTAGTGAGTGGTTCTCCATAAGGGTTCTTCAAAATTTCAAGAGGCCTAAGATAGGGGGATCCATTTTCTCCCTTCCTATTTATAATAATGGTAGAGGCTTTGGGGAGGTCTTTGAGCAAGGCTCAAAATGAGGGAACAATCAAAGGCATCAAGATGACCTCAAAGGTAGAGTCGGTTACCCATCAATAGCTTATAGATGACACATTGTTATTTGGTTATGAACATAAAAAGGAAGCAAGAAAGTTTAGAAATATATTAAATTAGAATACTCAATCACATCAGGTCAGCAAGTCAATTCTAGACTAAATTGGATTTTTTCTTCAACATTAAATCTAGAGTAGAGCGGGAGATTTTGGCAATTTAAGTAGGGAAGCTTCCATGTTACTACTTAGGGTTACTGTTGGATAAAAGAATCAGAACAAAAAGATGTGGGATTCAATTATGGAGAAGATGGATTAGAAATTGGAATCTTGGAAAACAAAATGGCTCTCTTGGGTAGGTAGAGCGACGATGTTGAAGGCAACCTATTATCATTACTTCTGATATATCTTATGTCCTGATTTCCACTCTCAATTGAAACCAATACTAAGATTTATAGTAAAATGAGATCCTTTTACTGGCAAGGCATGGAAGAAAATAAAATGTTGGTGTTGATAGCAAGTGGTATAAAATATACAGACTTGTAGAAGTAGGGGGTGTAGGGACTAGAAATCATTTTTGGTAGAATAGAGCACTAAGAGCATAATTGGTGTGGAAATTGTATAAGTATCCTCATTTGAAATGGGTGAAAATGCTTTAAAAGAAATATTTAATGGATCCAAGTCCAGAGAGTCTTTTTAGAACATCGAACCCTCCTAAAGGTTCAAGAGTGTGGAACTTCATGCTAAAATGCAGAGAAATTGTATCAAAGAAATTATCTTGGGATGTAGTAGATGGTATAAAGGATTTGTTTAGGAAGATTTGTGGGGAGGGTACCCAATAATAGATAATTTAATGGATACAAGTAGTATCAAAGAAATGTGTGAAATAAATTTTTGAAAAATAGTGAGAGATTATATAGTATTTAAAGATAGTAACCCTTCTTTGGGTTAGAGATGGAGAAGGGTCGAAGATCTTCCAATACCAAGGGAAGATTTAAAGTCTCTCAAAAATATTTTGAAGGATAGGGTATTGTCATTTTGGGAGGGAGAGCATATGTTGATATGGAAAGGATCCAAATCAAGAAACTACAACACCAAAGATGACTATAAAGCAATTTGAGAGGGGAAAAGAATCCAAAAGAGAAATATAATAATTCATCTATGTTGGAAAAAAATGATTTATCAAAGGTAGGCATATTTACTTGGGTATGGAGCCTCCCAAAAATAGAAAAGCTCAAAGTGTATGGAGCATCCCAAAGAAAGGTTGGTACAAACTAAACTTTGATGGAGCCTCTAGAGGCAATCTGGGAGTGTTAGGAGTAGGGTGTTTAGTTCATTCTTGGATAGGTGATTTGATCTCAAAATTGTCAAAATCCTTAGAAATAGATACAAATAACATTGTTGAAATTAAAGCTTTAGTATAAAGGCTTTTATTATGTAAATAGATAGGCATAAAGAATCTAGAAATTGAAGAAGATTTTGCTATAATAATCAACACCCTTTGATCTAAATTCATCACCAAATGGAGACTAATATCTTTCTTGGGAAGAGCAATGGATCTTATAAATTTTTTTTGAGGTAGTCACTTAAAAAAAATTACCAATTAATGAGTAATCATTCCTCTTAATAAGGAATCAATTCCTAAAACTTTGTTTGGTTAAAAAACACATTCTTAAAGTAGGTGCCAAATGAGAAAAATAATTTGAAAGCATTTTCAAGCTTGTTAAGGTAAGGAATAAGTAAGGACAAGAATTAGAAAATTATAAAGAAGGGAGAAGATACCAAAACAGAAAGGATAAGTACGCCATACATAGAATAAGGTGTAATGGTAAGAGAACTTGTGAGATATCTATTTGAGAGAGAAGATAGTCAATAAGAGTCATTAAACAATAACATAGGTAACATCAAGTAACCATTTAAATTCCTAATTATGAATATATACATATACATATGTATATATACATATATTGTGACAACGATTATGATAACCCATACTGATGAAGTTGTGAAGAGGCTATAGCTCAAAGATTAATGACAATGATTACAATAAGACTATAGCTAAATAAAGAAAGAAGTAAAAAGTAATCTAAATGGAGAGATAAAATGAGATATATATTATTCAATACAATGATAATCCCTAAAGTGAGATGGAAATCACCAATGAAAAGTTGCAGTACAGAGGGATAAACATGGGATTTCTTTTTGAATAGCTCCCCCACCAAAACTCCAATAAGAATCGAACTCATAACTTCACCAGGCCATGCAAATTGAAAACTTAAAAATAGATTTTGTAACACAAAATAATAATTACATATTAATTTAATATTATAATAATAGAATCCACCTTACTAAATATTAACCAATAAATTCAAGAGGACTATAATGTCATAATACTATATAATTATTAAAATGATGATATTAATGTCATCATACAATAAGTAATGATATTATAAACTTATTAGAATAATAATAATTCTCACATTTGCTAATAAATAATGTTCAACACTAATTAATTAAAAAAATAAGTTGGAGTTTATTTTTCAATATGTTCACGTCATAAAATGTAATGAATTATAAGTGTACTATTCATTTTCATGACAGATAGTATATATATATATAGATAGATAGATAGATAGATATAGATAGATAGATAGATAGATAGATAGATAGATAGATAGATAGATAGATAGAGAGAGAGAGAGAGAGAGAGAGAGAGAGAGAGAGAGAGAGAGAGAGAGAGAGAGAGAGAGAGAGAGTGTGTGTGTGTACAATTATTTACACACCTAGTTCAGGGTTATAAGAGAAGATTTACTCGAAGCTTATAGGGAGTGTGTGAAGCAAATTAGAGGGAGTTACAAGAAAAAATGGGAGTTGGTTGAGAAGAAAGGGTCCTCTGATTTCTAGGTTTATAATTCTATTGAATATGTGGGGATGAGAGGAGGTAAAGATGCTGTAGAATTTGGTATTTCATTCAATATTATGTTTATAGAGCAGTTAGTTTATCTGGAATCCAAAACAGCTCAGCTTGAAGGTAATTTTGATTGGAAACAAGTCTTCAAATGTAATTCTGTTGGTGATAGTCAGGAGGCGGCCATTAATCATGGGCTCACCAAAAGATTGGCCATTATTCAGGGCCCTCCTGGCACTGGAAAAACATTTACCGGGTTGCAAATTGTAAAGGCTTTGTTTCTTAAGATTTCAAATTTCTCTGGTCCCATTCTCATAGTGTGCTTTACTAACAAAGCTCTGGATCAATTTTTGGAGGGAATATATGAATATGAGAAAAGTCTAGCAAGGTTAGGATCTAGAACTAAGAGCTCAATTCTTAGCAAATGTACACCTGACCAGGGACAAGAGAGCAATATCTTATTATTTTCTTTGGTAAGAAACATTGAATTCCTAATTTGAATGTAAAAAATATATATATAGGATTTCTTAACATTCTAAACAGAACTTGTGTTGCCCTTTCCAGGGCTAGAATTGGTCTGTATATCTTTGGAAATGCCAAGCTAGTCTCAGACAATTCTTCAGTGTGGAGTGATATCATAAAGCATTTTACAGATAATGGGTATGTTGGTAATGGAATACCACTATACTGTCCTAAACATCCAGATGATATTGGACATGTTGTTACCAAATTTCATGATTTAAGGAGGTATGGCGATGGAAGTATGAGCTTTTGTACCAGGAAATGCAAATAAAAATTAATTTGTGGTCATCTTTGTCCCAGGAAATGTCATCATGGAGGACATGTGAGAATTGGATTTGCAAGGCCCGATGTATGAAGAAGTTTGAGTTTTGTGGACATGTCTACAGGAAGGTCTGTCATACAACTTCCTATGACCCATTTTGACACATTAGAACACTCAAGTGTGTCCCAAGAGGTCGTAGGACCCCTTGGGACACACTTGATTGTTCCAATGTGTCGAAAGGGGTCATGGGGACTTCCTAGAGGTCCTAATGCGTGATAAAGCGTAATAGGAATCCTAGGAAGTCCCCATGACCCCTTTCGACACATTTCAACACTCAAGTGTGTCCTAAGAGGTCGTAGGAACCCTTAGGACACACTTGAGTGTTCTAATGTGTCAAGAGGGGTCATGGGGGCTTCCTAGGGGTCCTATTATGCTTTATCACGGGTTAGGACCCCTATGAAGTTCCTATGACCCCTTTTGACACATTGGAACGCTCAAGTGTGTCATAAGGGGTCCTAACACATGATAATGTGTACCTTCCAATATTTTATTAATGTCTTGTTCTATTTCACTCACTTGAAACACCTATGTACTAGGAGGATATTAAATTGTAATAACTATGTATGAAAGGTTGGAAGATTGTAGAAAAAATCATGGATGACCATTGAAAGAAGCAAAGGCAACCAATCGGCCATTTAAAAAAAATCATAGGCGACCATTGAAATAAGCTATTTTGCTTGAGGGAAGAGCAAAAAAGTTTTGCTAATTTGCAATGGCCTGAAGCGAAGGGAGCAACTCTACTTCCAGATGTATTTTAGGTTTCCCATCTATACAGTTTGGTGAAGAAGGGTGTGCATTTTTTGATTCCTATTGCTCGAATTGTTGCCAATTTGTGCCTCTTAAATACTGTGAAGATTACCATACATGTCTTTTATATGAACTTCACAGGGTGAAGGAAGAAAATGAAAAACTTACGACAGAGGGTGAGAAACAATTTTGAATTACTAAAAATCTGCGAGAAGAGATGAGATTATTGCGAGAAGAAGGGGAAAATCAACTGGGTCAAATTATCCAAGCCCTGAGACAACAAATTTCATCATTGTGTGTAGAGAGAGAGAAGCAATAGGTAACAATTCAAAGAATGCGGGAGATTGAAATCTTGCATGCGGAGGAAGCAAAACAAAGTGAGAGTGTAGAAGAGGAGATTGGGTTACTTCAGAAAATCTCAGGCAAAGCATTGGCTAATCCAGATGTCATGCTCTGTGCTTATGATGGTTCAACATTTCAAGCTCTCTCTCTCTCTCTCTCTCTCTCTAAGCCTATTTTAGTTTCTTCATAACCCGCTCGGGTTATGGAGAATAAAATGAATAGTTTCTACTTCTTCAAAACCCGATCGGTTTTGAAGTACTTTTTTCTTTTCACAACCCGATTGGGTTATTTGAAATTTAGAAAGCCGATGGGGTTATGGCTCGGGAAGAGGCTTGGAAAACAACCCAAAGGCTTGGAGGCTCATTTTACCTCCATTTTTGTTCTTTTAGACATTTTTTCATCTTGTAAGATGAATTCTTGACTTTATCTTCATCAGGCTTACAATTTGTCAACTGGGTAGCTTTATAATTTTCACCATAATCTCGTACGTCTTCTTAGCTTTCTAACCATATAAAGTTTTCTATTTTTGGACAATATTAGCATAGTAAACTTTAATTTTCTTTACCAATGTCTTGATTGTCCTCACAGACTTATGTCTACCATTGTTTTAATAACTTTTGATATACTTAATCAAATTACAAATAAATTACATATTATTTTCCTACGCTTGATTCTATACACTTTTATAAAAAGAAAATTCATTTTTGATTATTTTGATGCAAGTTATGCCCAGCGCATGAACAGGTACCAAATTTTAAGGATGCGATCACTTCAAAAAATCACAAAAAAAAAAATGATCAGAAAATTACAAAAAAATATACAAATTCTAGATCTCACTCTTACGTATCATCCTACCAAATGGATTTAAAAAATACTGAATATAACTATACCTTTTGTACCGCACATGGAAATAGCTATGTTATGTTTTTCCAAAAAAATCAGGAACATGTTTTCGTGCATGCGAGGTTTGACCCTCTTAATATTATTGGTTTTTTAAAAAAATTAGTGTTCTAGAAACTAGATTCAGAGTACTAAAATTTTTAATTTTTACACATCTTCTTTTTTTGAGTGCATGACCCTCAAATGCCCATTTCAAGTTCAGGTTTACCCTATTTCAGAAAAAATGTGTCCACTTATACCCCCCTTTTTGGTCCACAACTTGGTGCACACACCCTTGAAGTATAAACACCTAAATATGAAGCACAAATACATAGATCTAAAAAATAAAAAGAAATCATACCCAATCCTAGAAGGAAGAGTACAATTCAATCATCAGTTGGTGATCTCCTAGCCATCTTCATAATCAATTTGTGCCTCCATGATGTAGGAATGATTTTTGAATGCTTGGATGCTTGAGAATGAATGTAGATGATTGAAAACACACTAAGGAAAGTGTTAAACAATCATGAAATTGTAGACCCCTTAGGTGCTTACAATTTAGGATGATACATTTATCCCCCACTTTAGTTTTTTATGATACTACGTGCATATGCAACCTAAAGTACAGGAAATCAGTAAATGAAAAGGATATATCAAAGCCCCCAGTGTACAATTCCTACAAAAGAATGTTAGGAACTTTAATTTGCAAAACCACATGTCAGTGAAAACCCATAAATCACCGAGGGCTTACTTGAGAATTGATGAAATTCATGAGTAGCTATATGCCCCCTATTCTAGCTTGCTATTAGGAAGGTGAAATAGGGAATCATGTATACCACAGTGAATTATGAATGTATATTGATAAAAAATTATTTCAAAATGAATTTGAAATATTTAAAAAGGCACTTGAATAGCTAGGAAACTGAATCATGATTCCAACGCAACAAATGGTGTGGAAATCAGAGCTTTCTAGCTCAAGTTATGACCAATTAAGTGAATATATGTATTAAATTAACTAAATTATTAATAAAAAGATAAGTTAAAAAGTAACCTAAAAGTGACTTTAAATGGGAGTGTGACCTTTTGAGCAACTCATTCTTATTGTTACCTTTTACTTGTTCTTATGAAGGAGGAAGAAAATGTCGAGGAGCAAGGAGATAAAGCCGATGAGGATCGAGGTCCTAAGACATGTTATGGAGGAGGGGATGCCTCTTGATGAGGTAAGCCTAAAAACATGTAATTGACTTTCTTTCCCAATATTTTGGCTTTCCATAGTAGACTTAGTACTGCATTCTAGGCCTGTTATGTCAATTAAAACCTTCTGAGCCACCAAATCCTATAAAGTTGACCTTTACCCTGAAAAGTTGACATGTACCCACAAAGTTGACCTGTCTAAGAAAAGTCAACCTATCCATGGAAAATTGACCTATCCCAGAAAATTTGACCTATACCCTAAAACTTGACCGGTCTTAGAAAAGTTGACCTATCCCTAGAAAGTCGATGTGTACCTAGAGCCCAGATTTTTTAGTTTTCTAATTCAATTTGATTGTCAAATATGGTTTGTGTTCTAATACTGCTTCAATGATTTGTAATTGTAAGAACGTCTTATCATTCGAGAGCACGCAGGTGTGAATTTTATGTCATATATGAGAGAACAATTTGGAGAGTTGAGCTTTGATGATCTAACCTTACTGAGAGATGTTGGGCTCTATTGGGCATACAGTTTGCCATGCATGAGATACCACCATGCCATGTTTATGGATCTCATGGAGAGATGGGATGAGGATACATCAACCTTCCATCTGCCTACCAGGGAGATTTTTAGGCACCCTAAAATGGACATACTTGTGACCTTACTTTGCAAACACTAATTTTCATCTATTAATTAATGGTTTTTTAATCATTAATTAATCATCTATTTTCTTCTAGAATTTTATTCCATAAATCAACTAATCAAATCCCCAAAATTAATTAAATAATTAATTTTATTTAATTAATTAACCTTAATTGATTAATCTTGATTAATGAATTAAATTCAATTTTCTAAAGTTTAAATTTAAATATTTAAACTTATTAAATAATTAATCTAATTAAATTAATTTAATTTCATTCAATAATTCAATTCTAAACCAAAAATAATTCAATTATCTCACATGTTAAATACTTTAATTATAAAAATGAATTAAATATTCAATTAAATCCTTTTTTTAGGCTAAAAAAGAGAACTCTTGATCAGATATCTGATTGCATGAGTTACTCCACCTACCTCTTCAATTCAAAAAGGTAACTCCAAATTACCTCTTCAGTTCAAAAGGTAACTCATAATCAGTTGTTCAGTTAACCAAACTTTATCTCCTCTCTCCAAGTTGAGGAGGTGGAGTTTACTGATGGCTTCTACAGTTCCCTTTGATCTCAACCATTCATCCTCTAATCTCTGGGATTGATCTCAACTATTCATATCATTTCCATATTCTATATAATAAACCCTTCATAACCATTTGAAGGATCGAAGATTTCAAGCTTTCGTGCACCCTTACTCCATCAGATTGGTTCAAGCATCAAACATTCTTGCGATCATACATCCAGGATTTCAAGCTTTCATGCGCCCTTACTCTATCAGATTTGTTCAAGCATCATCCTTCTTGCGATCACACATTCAATATCATATTCTTGATGCTACCAAGTTATAGACGTTGCACATACCAATACTGAGCACCGCACATGCAATATTTCAGAAGGAGTAGAGAGAGACAATAGAAGATTCAAGCTTTGTTGGTTTGCATTCATTTGTATTCCTCCTTGATTGCTTTTCATTTTATTGTTCATAGGTTCGTTCTTAGTATTTTGATTAATTTATTTCCATTGCAAATCGGTGCTACTAACCCTCGTTATTGAGTGTACAAAACACAACCTATACATTTTGGTGAACTTGACGTGAACTTACAACCCACGTGAAATTTGGTCATATCTTTCAAACTGCATAAAATATTTTTATAAAATTTGCTTTGTAGGTTGATGCTAATCTAAGGAGGCCACAAACCAAAATTCAGATTTTTCAGATTTCTTTTTATTTTTTTGATATTTTTTTATGATATTTCATAAAAATCATTTCTGAGCACAAATGAGAGTTCATTTTCAAAAAAATTATATTTTTAGAAAGGTCTTGAAATTATAGAGGGGGTTTATTCTCTGTGATTTAATTTTTGTGAAATTATTTTGCAAAAATAATAGATCTTTTAAAACTAGTTTGTTCTGATAAAATGGGTCCCTAGGGCACAAATTAAGGAATTGTAATCTAAAACATTTTTCGAAGGTATTTGTTGACATAAGAGAGTTATAGTCTAAAATTCAGTTTTTTTTGAGTTTTTTACGATTTGTTATAAAAAATTTATGATATTTCATTAAAAAAAATTCTGGACACAAATTAGCATTTCTTATCAAAAAAGTTACATTTTTGGAAAGTTCTTGAAATTATACAGGGATTTTATTCTCTGGTATTTTAATTTTTCTGAGAAATAATTTCAAAAAAAGAAAGATCTTTGAAATTTTTTCTTTTTGTGTATCTTTCTTGATTTATGTGCGGGATTGAGCAAATGACTAATGGCCAAGAGGATAATCAGACACACCCCGTGTGCTAGATCACTGAGAGCTGCCATAAGAAGGACTGCTAACTACCACACGCAACAACAAGCCATCTTAGTAATCGCAACAAAAGATCAAAGTGAAGCTTACAACAGGTATCTTGATTCTATCAAACATTTTGCAGCTAAGTACAAGGTTACCATTATCCTTAACACTCTTAACAATCCTGGAGTTGCTGGATATTATTCAATTGCTAGTTAGAATATTTTGGTACTAATCACTTTTTGACATCTTGTGGCGAGGAAACAGTTAATAAATCAACCTACAATTCATTCATTTGTGTTTTTGGTGCTAAAAAGAACACTGCATGCAAACATCTTGAACCTCACTTTTCCAATTTGGTGCTTAAAATTGACATGGTGGTTAAGAATTGAACAAAGACAAAAAAATCTTTCAATTTGATGTATTAAAATTGAACAAGAAAGTCATCATCTACTTTGGGCTTTAAAATTGATCACTCGTGCCTGTATGGGTGATTAGCTTAGTTCACACTTGGAATTTTAGTGTTTAATCGATTAACCTTGTGTCCTGGGTCATTGGTACGCTTGCACAAATTTGTTAGATTAAAAACCTTTATACTTTTTTAGAAAGGCCTGTCTGGGGAATGCGCTTCTTCCTCAGAGAACGACCTTAAACTGATAATCCTTCTGATCGGTATATAAACAAGACATGAACCAAAGTTTTATCTTATATCTAGCCAAGCTCAGGTGAGGTGTGTTGATGATAGCCTGGATTGGGTGAATATCCCTAAGTAGCCAGCATGGTCAACTAGGCTCCTAAGTGAGTCACACATGTACAAATTGATTGGATAGAAACCATGGACCATACTACAACCTTGTTAAATAGAGGCCAACCCAATTCACCTCCGAAAAAATACCTTATTATAGTGCAAGGGTTTGCAGAATTTCCCCCCAAGATCCCCAACATATGTGTTTCAGGATATTTTGGTAGTGAAAGAGATATTCACTAGCACGACAACAATATCTGGCAACGACAAAAACATGGGTGTCTACGTCATGGACCTTCGTGTCCTAGTAGTGTGACACTTGTGTGAGCTAACAAACATTCAAGCATTAGGCCTATAACCTTTTATTTTGAAGCCAATTTTAACCTAGATTAAATTGTTTATCCTTGTTTCAAGACCCGTGATAGATTACGAAACACATTGTCTATTGTGCTTGGTCTGTGATCAGTTTCCAAAAATGAAAAACCAACATTAAAAATGGTCAAAAAAAGTCCAATGTGTTCAAGTTTAGGATGTCAACATCAAACCTATTTTGCAAATCAGAATCCTTGTTCAAAAAATCAATTTTATCAGACAGATACACCAAATTTGAGATCTTTTTCCAAATTGTCTCATTTTGCCAGAATTGCCCACATCTTGCTGCAATTGATAGAATTATACTGCAATCAACCATTTTATTGCCACACTTGAGCCTTTAAATTACCACAATTAGTGATTATTTACTGTAGTTGATCAATCACTTTATCGCAATCGGTGGAAGTTTGCCGCACTTAGCTAGGAAAATCTGAATATCTATTTTTTCCTGAAAACCTTGGGAAGATTCCCCATTTTGTGTAAAATATTATTGTCTACATCCCAGAAAAATGCAAAGAATATTGTGTGAATCTCTAAACATTAAAGATCATCCATTCTTTGAAAGCACGATTATTGTCTAAAACATCGTTAATTCAAAAGTTCAGACTCGATTATCTTGATCTCGTTATCTCAAATCATCAATCTGTATCAGCGACTTTGTCCAAGGTAATAGTCAAAATCCATATCTTATATCATAAAGTCTTTTGAGATCAAGTGAAATCAAGATTTCCCTAGAATTACCCTTGTCCAAACATAACTCAGACTCTCCTAGAAAGGTTATCCTTTTTTGTTTGTTTTATATCACTTATTTTAGTTAAAAAAAAGTGGACAACACTATGTCTTATACACCCTATGGAGGACCTTTCACTAGGTCGAAGGCTAGGACACAACCCGATCAGTCCTACATCACCCATTTTCCCCTGTGGGAACAAGAGCGAGAGGATGACCCTTTCAAAATCACTAGTCCTTCTCTTTACATTGAGAATCCTTGTAGACCAACACTGTTCCAAGATGTCACAGAGGAGGAGCTTGAAGACATAGAGCAAGATGCCTATTCAACACAAGTAGTTGATGTTGTGGTAGAGAGAAATCATGAAAGGTTTTTAGCCATGTTGATTAAGAAGGGAGTGAAACTCCCCGTTGAATTTAATGTGTCAATAGTATGGCCAGAGAAACCTCTATCAAGCCAAAACATAACTTGACCCTCTCAAACAGAACTTGTGATATCCCAAGTCTTTCCATCATCGATGACAGCGACATCAGCACAGACTAGCTATGTAAATCAAGCTAGTACATTCTCCACACAAAGCATGAAAGGATCTAAACTAATTGCACCCTTGGTCGCTAGTATATCTCAAGCCTCGGCCTCATGACCTTTTACATAAAACTCTCATGCTATATCATCAATTCCACAAACAAAAAACAACCTATTTGTGACTGTTCTAATACTACAGTCAATCTCTGGTAGCCTTGGGGTCAATACCTCGCTCCCATAGGGATCAGTCTCTATGGGTCCCACATTTAGTTAGCGTCCACCCAAGGCAACACCTTTGTTCCTACAGGGATTACCACAACCCCAACAAAACTAACACCCCCAACAACCCCAACAAAACCAACAACCCCAACAACCACAACAACAACAACAATCATGGACCAATCAAATACCCCAGCATTAGAATCACACACTGGGGAACCAATATCAAGTCCCAAGGACTAGATCATATGTCCCAACTCAAGGGACATAGAGGCGCGACCTCATACCTACCATGGCACAGAGGTTCAATGCCACCAATATTCCTCAATTTCAGACAAACATGTTAATCCAGCAAGTGCAAAGTCTACAAACCCAAATGATGGACACACAAAATTAGGGGCAAACCAAGTCCTACACCACAGAGGATTTGTACCCATGCCCCTTTAATCATTCATTACACATGTCTCCATTTCCCACTCATTTCTTGGTACCCAAGTTTGACAAATACAGAGGCAACACCAACCTTGTAGAACATATCAGAGAGTTCTTTGCCAGTTGCATTAAGGTTGCACATCATGAAATTTACCTAATGTGACTGTTCCCACAAAGTCTAGCCGGACCATCAATGGAATGGTTCTCACACTTACCTCATGGCATCTTGTCTTGGGGAGAGTTGACCAAAAAATTCATTGCTCACTTCCATCATAATATCGAACGCAAGGTCAGCATCAAGTACCTCTGTGACATTAAACAAAAAGATGGAGAATCCTTTGTGAAATTCCTACAAAAGTGGAGGAACACTACAAATAGAATAACATATGATGTGCCCAAGAAATACCTCATAGTCATGTTCATCGACATTCTGATCCCAGATATGTCATTTACGACAAAATTTTAGTTGGCTCCTAACTTCAAGAAACTCATCGAACGAGGAGTTCACTGTAAGAAAAACCTGGTCAAAAGAGGTATTCTTGTAGATCCTACCCAGATAAACATGAACAAAACTATAATGGATTAAGCCAAGTGGTGGAACAAGAACAAAAATGTCACCGGTGATGGTGTCATTGACGTAAAGAAGGTCAACTATGCTCAACCAAAGGTGTCACTTCAAGGAGCACCAATGGAAAACCAAAAACCCATGGTGTCCACTCAGCAAGTGCACACTAAGAACCAATCACCCCTATTCAAGCAGCAGTTGTGTCAAACAATAAACCAACCAAACGATGCCCACAATGGGTTTTTTTCCTAAATGAGACTACACACCATTGGGGGAGTCGATAGAGTCAGCCCTAAGAAAGCTGATACAATCCAATACTATCACTCTTCCCAAAATCAGATAATACAAACATGGTGCTGTAAAACCAAAGTGGTACAATGATATTGACTTTTGAAAATTTCATTAGGTAAAGAGACACAAGATACCCAACTGTTATCAATTAAAAAATTTCATTCAAGATATGATTGACACGGGGGTTATCGATGTCACAAATGCCCAAACCAAGGGCACCACTAATCATACAATCTTCAATGACACATTCCATGATCATAACAAAGGGAAAGATTTAAGGTCTAGTGGACAATCCAAACAAGTCAATTACACATATGCTAACGCTGACAACAACATCAACTACATCAATCCCTCAGATAGTCATATGGCCACTATTACTATCAGAGACCCAAATGCTAAATGTGATGCCACCACGCGTCATTCCAAGGTTGTCTTACAAGGAGTGCCTTCCACAACTGCTACACCAGCTAATTTATCGACAGCCTCCGATCCACAGACTATTCTTGTGGACCAGCTAAAGCACATGCCTACCCAAATATCTATGTTTGACCTTCTGTGCATATCCTCGTAGCACAAGAAAGCTCTATACCAAGCACTCCAAAATGTAGCTATCCCAAGGGACATAAATCTAGAAAGCTTCCAAACCATGGTGAACCACATAGATGCAAACAAGCATGCAACCTTTACTGACCATGACGTGTCACCTCACAAGCCTTTGCATAACAATCCCTTGCACATGCTCATCCAAGTTCACAAGCACATGATCTGTATAGTCCTCATTGATGGTGGAGACGGATTAAAAATATGTACTTTGAAAGTAATCAAACACTTGGGCTATTCTAAATCCAACATTGATGTCATGAGGAGAACCAATATCAAGGCCTATGATGAAGAAGAAAGATCTTCCAAAGGTATCATCATACTACCAATCCGAATAGGCCCGATCATTAAGAACACCTCGTTCCAAATCCTAGATCTAGAGCTGGGATATAACATGTTATTGGGAAGACCATGGATCCATGAGATGCAATTTGTATCCTCTACCTATCCTCAGTGCATCAAGTTCCCACACCATGGGGGTAGAAATAATCATTGAAGGAGATCCAAACTCATTCCAAAACTGTAACACCATCAGAAGTAGTACTGACAATCAAGTACCTTCAAACCAAGAGGCAAGAATTACTTCCACCTCAAATTCTATTCTCAAGGATGTAACAAGAAGGGCGGGGAAGATATCCATTACAAACAAAGGAGGTGGTGAGTACAGCTATGAGGAAGCTTTTACCATCACCAACATGCCTCAGAGCCCAAGGTCATACAACATGCTACAACTAGTGACAACACCTGAAACCCCAGAACATGTTCTGTTTAGATGTCCACCCACCACATTTGTCAAATGGGGGTACATTGCGAAAGAGAACCCTTTTGATCTGGATATAAACACTTGGTTGTATCAAGACCCACAAGAAACACCTTAGACACACATACCCGTGTCAACAAATGGAGCCAGCTTCACAATGCTACAAAAGTTTTGGTATGATGGTATGACTGGTCTGGGGGCAAGACACCAAGGTCTAATGGAATTGTCTTTACCACCAACCTAGAGAAATAAGAGAAAAATAGAACCTTTACTACCACTCAGGATATACCCATAGATCAAGAGCAAGTTGTAGAGGTACATTGGGGGTAGAACCCGGAACATACCTTAATCAACAATATACTCCAATAGTTATTTCCATATGAAGTGGGAGCCTCTTATTCCTGATTAAACCTTAACCAAGCTATCCAAGATGACAAGGAAAGTGAGACATCAAATGAGTGTTCTAGCACAACTTATTCCCATGAGTACAAGTGGAGATCCATCCACAATTCTGAACCAACAATCCCAAACTATTCCCCTCATCTAGTCATCACTTTACACCTTGAGGATATGTTCGACCAAATGACCATAGAGGACCATCCATGTATTGATAAATATATTGATAACAATTCCTTAGGTGATGCATCCACATCACATTCCAGGTTCATCGGCACTATCACCGCAGTCTTATTTACCCAAGTAGAGTCATCCCTCCATGAGGACCTTTTTCTAGTACATCATGAATTGATAGAATGAGATCAACAATAACAACTTGACATTGATACCTTTGAAAATGATTAAGCCATCATAGAATTCATGGGACTCAGAGAAGGCATGCCATCAAGGGATCACAAAGAAGGTTTCTCTATTGACCTTGATAGATCAACCTATTTTGGGGAGGAAGCTCCTCTTTTGAGTAAAAAAAAACAAAATAAAAATAAAAAAACAACAGTCAATAGGTGAAAACCACACGGCACTTTCTAACTCAAAAAATGACAAAAAGATAATAAAAGATGTATCTTCTAGTGAAAACCTCACTGAGGCACTAGAGGATGGAAAGCGGGACCTCCTCCCTTTAATAGAGGAAAAGTGAGCATTACTAGCTGAGGAAACATAAGAAGTCAACCTAGGTGAGGAAAAGAACCCAAAGAATATCTATTTGGAAAAATGACTCACATCAAAGGAACGAGAGAAGTTCATTAGCTTCTTCAAAGAAAGGCAAGTCAACTTTGTATGGTCCTACTCTGACATGCTAGGCCTCAATCCAAAGCTAGTGTTGCATCATCTACCATTGTTACCAAATGCCAAACCAGTCAAGAAAAAGTTGAGAAAGATGCACCAACATGTCACATTACTTGTCAAAGCAGAGATGAAGAAACTAGTAGATACTAGATTCATACAACCAATCCCCTACATATATTGAATATCTAATTTGGTACCAATAAATAAGCATAATGGTCAGATATGCATTTGTATAGATTTCAGAGATCTAAACAAAGCTTGTCCCAAGGAAGGCTTTCCTTTACCTAATATTGACATGATAGTAGATATCACAGTAGGACACCAGATGCTATCACTCATGGATGACTTCTCAAAATATAACCAAATAAGGATTTCACCAGAAGACCAACACAAGACTGCATGTACATGTGCCTGGGGCACTTACTATTGGAATGTAATGTCATTTTGCCTTAACAATGAAGGAGTGACATATCAAAGGGCTATGACCACAAACTTCCATGATCTCATTCACAAAATGATGGAAGACTATGTCGATGACATACTAGCCAAGTCAATGCTTAGAGAGGATCACCTACAAGTCTTGGGACCCATATTTGATAGAATGCAAGAATACAAAGTCTGACTAAATCCAAAAAGTGTGCATTCGGGGTCACCGTAGGAAAGCTTTTGGGATTCATTGTATCACATCGAGGCATGGAGGTAGACCCAAAAATGGTCAAGGCCATACTTGACATGCCACCACCAACCAATCTAAGGCAACTAAGGGGTTTACAAGGAAGGCTTCAATCCATAAGGTGTTTCATCACCCAAATAGCAGACAAGTACAATATATTCCAACATCTACTACACAAGGATGTGACATTCATAAGGACATAACAATGTGAGAAAGAATTTCAAATATTCAAGGATTATCTATTGAATTCTCCCATATTGGTGCCACCCATTCAAGGTTAGCCATTACTTTTGTACATCTCGACAACTGAGTCAACACTAAGAGTGCTCTTGGCACAACATGATGACCAAGGCAAGGAAAGAGTTGTCTACTATCTCAGAAGAAATTTGGTAGGCTATGAGCTCAACTACTCACCAATTGAAAAATCATGCCTCATAGTCATCTTTGATTCCCATAAGCTAAGAAATTACATGTTCATCCATCAAACCAAGATGATCGCACACATTGATCCCCTGAATTATTTACTCAGCAAAGCAGCACTCACCAGGTGGCTCGCTAAATGGGTGATGATCTTAAGAAAATTTTGATTTAGAGTACGTGGACATAAAATCCATCAAAGAGAAAGTAATTGCAGACCAACTAGCAGAGGCACCCATACATGATCATCAACCTATATTGTCTGACTTTCCAGATGAGTCCATTCTCACAGTACAACCAGCAGTAGAGCTTTGGCAACTATAATTTGATGGATCATGCATGAACCATGGTGCAGGAGCAGGGATAGTGCCCATTACTCCTAATAATGATGTGATCCCTAAATCTTTCCGACTAGACTTTCCATGCATGAACAACATAGTTGAGTATGAAGCTCTAGTCATCGGAGTGAAGATAGCTATACAGTGGAGGATCAAAAACCTCAAAGTCTATGGTGATTCACAATTGGTCATCAGCCAAGTAAACAATGACTACATGATAAAAGGTGAGAAATTGATCCCATATAGAGAGTAGATGGACAAGCTGTGGGATTCATTCCATTTCATTACATTTGAGCAAGTACCAAGAGTTTAAAACAATGTAGCAGATGCGATGGCTACCATAGCATCCCTGATCAACATTTCAGGCAAAGAGACCAAGTTCCAGTTTCCGGTAGAGAAACTCATAATACCAGAACATCAAGCTCCTATCATAGAGTCAACGTGCATCCTTGTTGGTCCTGAATCCCCATGGTACCATGACGTATAAAACTACCTCCAAAATAGTATCCTACCACCTGAATTATCTAGGAATTAAAATAAGTCCCTCATCTGCCAAGCCTCTAGGTACACCCTTCTCGATAGTACTCTATAAAGAAGAAGTCTAGATGGAATTCTTTTATGATGTCTCACTTTCACACAATCCCAGAGAGCCTTGTACGAGGTACATGAAGGAATTTGTGGAGCCCACGCAAGTGGCAATATCTTAGCAAAGAAAATCATCCAAATGGGATACTACTAGCCCATAGTAGAGATAGATGCCAACATGTATGTGCAAAGATGTAGACAATGTCAGATTCATGGAGATCTCATTCATGCACTAGCCCAAGAACTCAGTCCCATCACTTCACCATGGCCATTTTCTAAGTGGCAATTCGACCTAGTGGGTAAGATTACACCAACCTCATCTAATGGACATAAGTACATCATTAATGCAACATAGTACTTTACCAAATGGGTGGAAGCCATTCCTCTCACCTACATCACTGGTAATTAGATCTCCATGTTCATACTCGACAACATCATCTGTCGGTATAGAGTTCCTCAAACCATACTCACAAATCACGGTACACCTTTTTAAAATCAAGATGTTGAAGATCTTTGCGAGAAGTTCCACATTAAAAAAGGTTTCTATTTGTTCTACTATCCCTGAGGGAATGATCAAGTGAAAGCCACAAACAAAACCATACTGAATATCTTAAAGAAAATAATCAATGAATCATGGTGAGACTGACATTTATAGCTCTGTCCCGCACTATGGGTATACATAACTAGTGTGAGAAACCCCATAGGAGCCACTCCTTTCTCACTAGTATATGGATCACAGGTGGTCCTACCCCTAGAAGTTGAATTCCCATCCCTAAGAATCTCATTGAAAAACATCATTTCAGATGAAGACTACAGAGTAGCAAGACTCAATGAACTAGAATTGTTGGATGAGAGAAGACAAAATGCACTCAACCACTTACAAGGATATCACAATCACCTTAGAAGGAACTATCACAAGAAGGTAATACCATGAACCTTCAAGGTAGGAGACCTCATACTTATGGAAAATCAAAAGAACCAAGAAGAAGGGGTAAAACCAGGAAAGTTCAAGCCTAACTGGCTAGGACCTTTTGTCATTATCACATCATGCAATAGTGGCACATACCAATTGGAAACACTAGAAGGAGATCAACTCCTAGGTTACATAAAAAACATGCACCTCAAGAGGTTCTATGCTTGAGGTCTCAAGGTTAAGTTAGCACTTATTTACATTTCTAGAAAATACAAAAAAATCAAAAAATAAAAAGGTTACCTTGGTGAAAACCTGGCAAACCGGTGCCTTGGCGACAACAAAAAAATTTAAAAAAAAAGGAGAGAAAAGAAATGAGAAATATAATTGCTCTCTCAGTGAAAACCTGGTGCACTATTGAGTAGGTAACTTGGTGAAAAATTGGAAAATAGACGCCAAGTGTTAAAATCCCTCTTTTCCATCAATGAACTTCAAAGATCAAAGCTTGAGCTCCCCGTACACAAGACTGGCTACCCAAGCTATTTTTAGAAGCACAATCCCCTCTGAGCATCAATACTTTTCCATGTTTTTTACTGGTCCACTAGCCTAGGGGGAAATTCTAAATTCATCAAAAAATCCTAAAAAGAGCAAAATATCTTGAAAAAAAATCAATCTTCATAAAAAAAATAAAAAAATTGCAAAAACTCAAAGCAATAAAACCAGTTCAGTTATCAACCAAGCGAAAGGCGATCAAGCCAATCAATCAATGTCAAAATCAAGAGATTCGTAAATCAGCAATAGACTCATATGAATCATCTTTATCAGGTATCCAATCTATCAAGAAGTGTATGACGATCAAATTCAAGCCAATCAATCAAAGGTCAAAATCATGAATTTTGCAAGTCAACAATGGACTCGTATGACTCAACTTTATTAGCTATCCAATCTATATTCAAATCAACTATCCAAGTGATCAAATTCAAAATCAATCAACTCAATCATTCTTCAAATCAAATAAATCAATTGTCTTACAGAGTGATGGATACACTCAAAACCAGATAGATCAGTCTTATATGAGTCATCCATTCCTGAAACCAGACACAATCAAGCATCAGAAAATCAAGCAAATCAAGGAACAATAAAATATTGACGAGGTCAATCATGTTAGTTGAATGTCAATCTATCTTTCACGGTTATGTTCATATGCTACTCCAAGATACCACCAAGTGATGAGATTAGCTATGATGGATCATGATCTTATTTTCTTTGATTGATGTTTGTGGAATGTTTCATTTCAATTCTGGGGCAATGATGATTTAGGATAAATGTGATAGGCACTATCACTTATCTAGAAGTCATACAATTCCATGATCTAAGCTTAACCTTGGAAAAGAATTAAATAATCCTTTTCTGTTATCTGCTTGTTTCTACCAATAGAATCATAGCGGTATCCAAATAGTCTGTATCTGGGTGCATTGGATTTTTGTCTTGGTTTTTTTTCTTTTATTTTAGATTGTTCAGAGATGATAGCGGTATCCTGATGGTCAATGTTTGGGTGCATTTGGATCTCTTTCTTTTCAAAATTAGAGATCATAGTGGTATCCAAATGGTCAATATCTGGGTCATTTGGTTCTTTTTATTTTCAAAATAAGAGATACTAGCGGTATCCAGATGGTCAATATCTGGGTGTATTTGGTTCTCTTTATGTTCAATCTATCTACTCCTTCTAGTTATCAAGAGATCATAGCAGTATCCAGATGAGCAATATCTGAGTGCATTGGATTCTCTTCCATTTTCATAATAAGGTGCAATGATGAACAAAATTAGAAAACTCAGCAGCGACTTGGGTCATCCATCCTATCTATCAGTCCAATCTATCAATCGATTCCAGAGATAACTTTACACTAACTTTCTTCTAACTAACACATGCATTTACTCAGATAATTTGTGCATATAAGATTGCATTCATTTATTGCATAAGAAAAATCCAAAACATGTGCATAGTAGATCATATAATCAATGCATCCATCATCAATAACATCATAACTAACATAGGGATGCATTCATCATCATCATATAGTGATTCACATTTTCAACAAATTAATGCTCATCTGACGTATTTTCTATGCTTAATTTGTTGAGGGAGCATATAGTCCACCTGGTGTCACTAGGGCAAGCTGGGGCAGGATCAAATCTAAAAATTCTTTGACACAATGTGATGAATCATATTGTATCAAAGAGGAGCAAATATAGACACCCTAAAATGGACATACTCGCGACCTTATATTACAAACAATAATTTTCATCTATTAATTAATAGTTTTTAAATTATTAATTAATCATCTATTTTCTTCCAATTTTAGTCCCCGAATCATCTAATCAAATCCCCAAAATTAATTAAATATTTAATTTAATTTAATTAATTAACCTTAATTGATTAATCTCCATTAATTAATTAAATTCAATTTCCTAACATTTAAATTTAAATATTTAAACTTATTAATTAATTCTTCTAATTTAATTAATTTAATTTCATTCAATAATTCAATTCTAAACCAAAAAGAATTCAATTATCTCACATGTTGAATACTTTAATTACAAAAATAAATTAAATATTCAATTAAATCCTTTCTTTAGTTTAAAAAAGAGAACTCTTGGTCAGATCTCTGATTGCATGAATTACTCCACCTACCTCTTCAGTTCAAAAAGGTAACTCCAAATTACCTCTTCAGTTCAAAAGGTAACTCATAATCGGTTGTGCAGTTAACCAAAATTTATCTCCTCTCTCATTTTTGAGGAGGTGGAGTTTACTGATGGCTTCTCTAGTTCCCTTTGATCTCAATCGTTCATCTTCTAATCTTTGAAATTGATCTCAACCGTTCATATCATTTCTATATTCTATATAATCAACTCTAATCCAGGATTTCAAGCTTTCGTGCACCCTTACTCTGTTAGATTGGTTCAAGAATCAAGCCTTCTTGTGATCATACATCCAGGATTTCAAGCTTTCATGTGCCCTTACTCTGTCAGATTGGTTCAAGCATCAAGCCTTCTTGTGATCACACATTCAATATCATATTCTCGACGCTCCCAAGTCATAGACGCTGCCCATACCAATACTGAGCACCACACACATAGTATTTTAGAAGTAGAGAGAGACAATAGAAGATTCGAGCTTTGTTGGTTTGCATTCGTTTGTATTCTTCCTTGATTGCTTGTCATTTTATTGTTTGTAGGTTCGTTCTTAGTATTTTAATTAATTTATTTCCATTACAAATAGGTGCTACTAACCCTCATTATTAAGTGTAATACCTACCCTCTTTGTCTAACTGTCTGTGTCAGTTTTTGATCTCTTTTAGACCATAGTATGCATGTGTTAGCTCTTTCAGGTAATTTTAAGGATATTCGTGCGTTACTTTTCAGTATGTTATTGATCCATTATTATCATGTTGTATCTTTTGTGTATATGTGATTTAAGGTTATTTAATGATGCTTATGTATATGTTAAGATTTTATTTCGGTTATGGTTTTCTGACAATACTGACCTTAGAATTATATGCACATGGATCATTATATGTTTGCATTACTGTTTGATGTGCTTGGTATGGTATGAGACAGAGTCGTAGTTACTTGCTTCAGCGAGATCCACATGATAACCTAGTCTCAACCATTGTTTGCCATATGATATATGCATGTATGTTCATCTTTGTGATGACAGGTTTGCAGGTACCGGGCTACGTCTTCCCTGAATTGGCAGGAGTGAGCGTGTCCTATCGCATTAATCTCAATGGTAAGAGAGGGGAGATAGTTTCAGGTCCAAATCCATACCCTAAACCTTTACTTTGTCCTAGAACTAGGCAAGAATCTGATTGACTACCCTAGTGTTTGAATCCGTCCAGTGACGTGGATTCCTGAGCCCGTTTGTGTGTGTTGGGTTTCTGTTTGAGTTGTTTATCTGTTTGGATGGATTTTAGGTGATTTAAAGATGCTTTTAGCTTGAATTATTTAATTAATATTTATGGAAAATATTAATGTTAATTATTGCACCTTTAATAAGGTTAAAATATTGATATATGAAATGGCTATTTAATAATTAAATATTGATTAAATGCTTATATTTAATAAATTGATTTAATTGTTAAGTCTTGATTTAAATAATTGAGATTTAATAAATATTAAATTTAATTAACTGTTATTGATTGTGCATAGTTGATTTATTGAATATTGCTTTAAGTTGCATGATTAATTGATTTATTTAATTAAAATATTCTCACATGAATTTTCAATTTAAAACTTTGCTTTCATATTATAAAGTTGAGTTATGCATGTGCTTTAAGTGAAAATTGAGAATAAAGGAATTATTTTAATTAATAATTAGATAATTTATTTTCCCATTAGGGTTTTCACTTTTTGAAAACCTAATTGCTTTGTTTTCTATATCCTTAGATTGAAAGCCATTTTGGAGGTGGTTCAATCAGGGGAGAAAGAAAAATCAGGTGATGGAGGATTTTGAAAAGCTTGAGAGCAATTTTGGAGCATTTGTGGATTCTTCTTGCTTGGATTTGTGGGTTGTTCCTCTCATCGGTTACAAAGGTAGGATCTTGTACTTGTCAATCCTAGCTTTCAGATCCCTGTCTTCTATGCATCTGAAAAGCTAGGATCCTTTGTGTGAAGCTTTCTTGATTGATCATTGTGTAGAATTTTGGTTAAAATTGAGAAGTGTGTTCTTAGATCAATTTTGTGTCTTGATTCATGTTTGCATGTTAGATCTATGCTTGTGGGCATAAAGGGTTTCAATTTATTGCTTTGGGTGCAAATGGGTATTGAAAGTTTTCAATTGGAATGAATCTGTCTTCAATTTTTCCCCTAGGGTTTTGATTTGTTAAAAATGTCTTCTTTGATTGAAACTGTTAGAAATTGCCTTCAAATCTTCAGATCTGTGAGCAAATCACCTTAGAAAGAAGGTACCTTGCCTTACTAGGGCCTTGGCTGAATTCCAGGTCCAAATCTGCAAGAAAGCCATGATAATGGAGTTAATTGCATGTTAAAGAAAACAAAACCCTTCTTGAAAGAATAATGAATTGTTTTGGAACTCTCCTTGTTATCAATTTGCATGTGGCATAAAAAATCTTACTCCTTCCATTAGAACTCTTTGTTTCAAAAAAAAAATTACTATATCCCCACTATTGCAAAGGCATGGTTTGATTAATTTATTATTATTGGGAAGAAGGAAATTAATTGTTAAGGAAAATAACAGCTTGCTATTTTAATATTACAGTATGTTTTTATTTAAATTCACCAGTAGAATAAAATAAAATAAAATATAAATAAACAAATTAAGAGAGGAATTTGTTTAATAAAAAAAAAGAAAAGAAAAAAAAAATATTTTAAAAGGTGAAGTGTTTGTTTTAAATTTAAAAAAAATAAACAAAAAAATATATATATAAAAAAGGACTTTAGCGTGGCAGGGGCCACCACCTACCCCCTGCCACTGCGTAGGGTACCTTGCGGGTACCATGGTAGAAACCGTGGGCCCCAAGGCCCATGGGCTGCGGCTGTGGGTTCCCACAGAGGGGACCACGGGGCCCGCAGGTCCCACGGGACCCCCGCGGGACAGTCCCTGTGAAAGGACTGCGAGGTGGGGCTGAGACCCCCCCATGTATTTTAAATTATTATTTTTATTTTGTTAAATTTAAAAGTTTTTAAATTGAATTTTTATTTACTTATTTAAAAGTTATTTAAATTGAATTTTTATTTATTGATTTAAAAGCTTAGTTTATGTATATAAATTATATAAATTATCTTTAGTTAATTTATTAAGAGTTAAAGTTTAGTTTATTTTGTAATTTTCTTATTTTAAAATAATTAAAGTGGGTGTTACTAAAAGGATATTAGTAATGTTCGTTTATACATGGTTATTATTTAGTTTTCTTTTAATGTTATTTAATAATTGTTATTGCTATTATTAAGTCCTTAATTAATTAGTAATTATTAATTAAGATTGATGAATAGTAATTATAACATTATTATGAAAACTAAGGTTGGGCGATTAATGGAGTTAATAGAATTTAATTGATTTAATGTTGTCAGAACTAGAGGATAATGCGGGTTAGGAGATAGGGATTCTTTTTAACTATTTTGGATTAGGGAATTGTGGTATATCTGAAATGAGTAGTTTGTTTTAGGGAATGGGGTTTTTATCTTTTAAACTTGTCTATTTATGGAATCTAGAATTATTCATAGTGACCTATATTTGGATACTTATGTTGAAAGCTCTGATTGTTATGTGGTTGATTCTAATGGACGCTTACTTATAATTATAGTGTAGCTTTAGTAATTATTTAATTGGATTAAATTATATGATGTGAGTGTTATAAATTAATCTATAAAGGCTTGTGTACATTTTCTTTTGAAAATTGAATTATATTGCGTTAGTAATTTATCCGATAAACTAATTTGAATAGTGTTATCTATAAATGAGTTTATCATTGATTATTGTTGTCTTTCTGGAATCGTCTTTATCATGTCAGGATGTGTTTTTCTAAATGAATGTTAAAGGATTATGTGCATTCTCTTCTGTATGAACTGTTGTGTGTCGATTGTCTATTGGGGTTAGTGGGCTATCAGGAGGTAAATCTAGAGGTTTTTCGGGTTTCAGTTATGTGCTATTTTGTATATCTTCATGTGCTGATCTTGAGCCTAGGTAGGTTAACTAAGTTAAGTGTATAGTGGGGAAGTGGCTTGCAATGGGGGTTCAAGACTCTAAGTGGTTACTAGGTAATGCCATTGGCAAGTTACTTAATAAGTGAAAATATGATACATTAAAGGGGTTTATAATGAACTAATAAGATGTCTGAGTCTCTACCCATGTCTTGAGTGTTGTCGCATGATAGGATGGGAGTTGAGATCCTTGTCTTTGCGAAAGGATCACTGAGCCACATAGTGTCACCTGGAGGCCAGGTTCAAGAGGTACTACTAGGGTTACCTTCAAGGTTGGACTTATGTGATGACACTTCCTTATATATATCTTAGGTTATCCTACGTGTGTCAGTTACTTTTGGTATTGTTTAGTATTCTTTGTTATGGTTTAGATTGCTTCTAGGATCTTCCTTTGCATTGGAGTATGAGGTCATGTGTACCTTGTTTTGTATTCTTGTGGTATACCCCATGTGATGGGCCTGTTACTATCTCCTTAGCATGGTGGGAGTGGACATTTGGTTCCACGTGGTCGGGTGATAGTGATTCTTATTACCATTGAGATTTCGACGGATTCTTCTTCATGCTTGGATGTTCCTTGTTGCAGTTTCATCTTCATAGTCTTTTGGAGACTTGCTCAGTTACTTGAGTTGTGTATTAGTATCATATGTATAAATTGGTTATCATCCTTTGGAGGATGCATTGTATTGTTTATTATATATTATTACATACCCTGCGACTTGTGCAGTGTATGTTGATTAGGAAGTGTACCTTATGGTATCAGTTGTATATGTAATCTTTATTACGAGATGTATGTTATTGGTTTCAAATTATGTAACCTTTATGTCAGCTCTTTATTATTATAATCATGGATTTGTTTGTTTAAGTAATTCTACGTCAAGAAACCCTCGAGAAGCGTTATCTATGTATGAGTTGTATTTCATGTATGTCATGTACTTCATTGTGTTGCTTCTGAGTTGTTATTAATATTGTTGTAAACATTTAAGGAGAAAAAAAAATTATTCCATGAACTTAGTGTTGTGTTTAGGTTAAGTTCTCTTGGGTTCCCTAGCGGGGCATTACATTTGGTATCAGAGCCCAAGTTTCTACACTAGGAGCTCTCAAAAAATTGTGTGCCCATTAGAATGATTAGTAGTGCATGTTGGCAATTGTCTCCTCATGTCTTGAGAGTCATTGTTTATGATCTCTTATTTTTGTGTGTGGTTCTTCCCACTTGATTTGGGAGTGATGTTTAGTCTTGGTTTCTATGGGTGGATACCTACTGAGGCTTGATTTGTGTTAGGATCCGTGATTGAAACTCTAGGGTCTCTAGTCTTATCAATGCTCATGAAGTTCGTAATCATCTATAGGAGCATTTTGATAGTGTATGTTGTATGTGATATATGGTGGTGATGTATTCCTAGTTGAAGAACTCTATGTTGCGTGATTTCCTTCCCTTGAATGATGTGTGGTTCATGAGTGACCTATTTCTTAGCCTCTTGAGTGTGATTTTATTGATCATGTATGATTAGACTTGCATGTTGTATTGAATAGACTTTGTTTGAATTATATGAAGTGTATGGTGTGAGTGTTGTAATCAGCTCTGATGGAATATGACTGATATGAAATTTATAAAGTAAATTCTTGTTTGTTCAATTCATTATGCATTGTTTAGATATATATATGTATCATTCATTAGGAGTGCATTAACGGATTTAGAATTGTACTCATTATTATAGATCAAATTGGGTAAAGGACCTAAGTCCCCAAGTAAAACGTGCATTGCATCCTTAGTAGAACTCTTGTAACTTTTAACCTATTCGTAGCATTTTGCAATGATTGATTAGATATTAATACTAGCAATTAAGTAGAATTCATAATTGCATGAAGTTGCATAAAAGGATGTTAGAATTTAACATATTGTCAGTCTTGAGTGATGGTGTGCATACTCTAATGCATCTAGCATGAAAGATCTTGGATGTCATGAAGTGACTACTCCCTTGAGAGTGTGGCTACTCCTAGTTACCTTGTTATGTGAAATTTTTTCTTATATTGGTTATTCCTTTTGGTTCATTGATATCTTGTTGTGTTGTATGTGGTCAACATTAATTTCTTTTGAATTTTATCATAACTGGATTAGTCACCCAAATCTCTTTCATTGTCTAGTTGTGGCATTAGTCACATTTGATTTACTGTTGGAATTGTACACATTTTTTATTTAATGTTGAACTTTGGAAGTTCTCCCACTTGGGTTTTTCCTTAGTCTTGTATGGTGGCTATTCTGAATGTTTGTGGTTGTTGACCATGTTTCATGATAAGTATTGTTTCTATCATGTTCTTTATGGACCTCTGATAGTATGTATAAGGGAGGACATCGCAGAGATTGCACTATAGTTGTTTGTGAAATGAAATGCGTGTGTAATTTATGTGCTTGCGTTGGTGTTACATTAAGTAAGATTGCATAAACTGTTCAAATTTCTACTCGATATGAACATGGATATGTGTCTTCCATATTAAGCTTTAGCATGTATGTATTGGATGATTTTGAAAGCGTTAAAGATATAGTTTTAATTAAGAAATGTTAGATGATGAGCAAATGATTAAGGTGATTTTTGGTTTATGCTTAAATTTGAGTTATATTACTCTTTGTGATTTGTTATGCATATCTTAAAATAAGATAGTAAGTTGACTTACATTAGTTCTTCTTGAATGTAAATAAGTGATTGATGTGATGGTATACTCTTTTGGTGTTTACGAAGTGGGTGAATCTTCTTGTTTGATCCTTATTAATAGCGGGTGTAGCACTATGGTGTGAATCCTTCTGATTCTTTACTAGATTAGTTATCAGCTTCCAGGACTAAGCCTAGTTTTAGGGGGGAGGATGTAATACCTACCCCCTTTGTCTGACTGTCTGTGTTAGTTTCTGATCTCTTTTAGACCAAAGTATGTATGTGTTAGCTCTTTCAGGTAATTTTAAGGATATTCATGCGTTACTTTTCAGTATGTTATTGATCCATTATTATCATGTTGTATCTTTTGTGTATATGTGAATTAAGGTTATTTAATGATGCTTATGTATATGTTAGGATTTCATTTTGATTATGATTTTCTGACAATACTGACCTTAGAATTATATGCACATGGATCATTGTATATTTGCATTATTGTTTGATGTGCTTGGTATGGTATGGGACAGAGTCGTAGTTACTTACTTCGGCGAGATCCACACGATAACCTAGTCTCAACCATTGTTTGCCATATGATATATGCATTTATGTTCATCTTTGTGATGACAGGTTTACAGGTACCGGGCTACGTCTTCCCTGAATTGGCAAGAGTGAGCGTGCCCTATCGCATTAATCTCAATGGTAAGAGAGGGGAGATAGTTTCAGGTCCAAATCTATACCCTAAACCTTTACTTTGTCGTAGAACTTGGCAAGAATCTGATTGACTACCCTAGTGTTTGAATCTGTCCAGTGACATGGATTCATGAGCCTCTTTGTGTGTGTTGGGTTTCTGTTTGAGTTGTTTATCTGTTTGGATGGATTTCAGGTGATTTAAAGATGCTTTTAGCTTGAATTATTTAATTAATATTTATGGAAAATATTAATGTTAATTATTGCACCTTTAATAAGGTTAAAATATTGATATATGAAATATATGGCTATTTAATAATTAAATATTAATTAAATGCTTATATTTAATTAATTGATTTAATTGTTAAGTCTTGATTTAAATAATTGAGATTTAATAAATATTAAATTCAATTTACTGTTATTGATTGTGCATAGTTGATTTATTGAATATTGCTTTAAGTTGCATGATTAATTGATTTATTTAATTAATTAAAATACTCTCACATTCATTTTCAATTTAACACTTTGCTTTCATATTATAAAGTTGAGTTATGCATGTGCTTTAAGTGAAAATTGAAAATAAAAGAATTATTTTAATTATTAATTAGATAATTTATTTTCTCATTAGGGTTTTCACTTTTTGAAAACCTAATTGCTTGGTTTTCTATATCCTTAGATTGAAAGCCATTTTGGAGGTGGTTCAATCAGGGGAGAAAGGAAAATTAGGTGATGGAGGATTTTGAAAAGCTTGAGAGCAATTTTGGAGTATTTGTGGATTCTTCTTGCTTGGATTTGTGGGTTGTTCCTCTCATTGGTTACAAAGGTAGGATCTTGTACTTGTCAATCCTAGCTTTCAGATCCCTGTCTTCTATGCATCTGAAAAGCTAGGATCCTTTGTGTGAAGCTTCCTTGATTGATCATTGTGTGAAATTTTGGTTAAAATTGAGAAGTGTGTTCTTAGAACAATTTTGTGTCTTGATTCATGTTTGCATGTCAGATCTGTGCTTGTGGGCATAAAGGGTTTCAATTTATTGCTTTGGGTGCAAATGGGTATTGAATGTTTTCAATTGGAATGAATCTATCTTCAATTTTTCCCCTAGGGTTTTGATTTGTTAAAAATGTATTCTTTGATTGAAACTGCTGGAAATTGCCTTCAAACCCTCAGATCTGTGAGCAAATCACCTTAGAAAGAAGGTACCTTACCTTACTAGGGCCTTGGCTGAATTCCAGGTCCAGATCTGCAAGAAAGCCATGATAATGGAGTTAATTGCATGTTAAAGAAAATAGAACCCTCCTTGAAAGATTAATGAATTGTTTTGGAACCCTCCTTGTTGTTATCAATTTGCATGTGGCATAAAAAATCTTACTCCTTCCATTAGAACTCTTTGTTTCAAAAAAAAAAATTACTATATCCCTACTATTGCAAAGGCATGGTTTGATTAATTTATTATTATTGGGAAGAAGGCAATTAATTGTTAAGGAAAATAGCAGCTTGTTGTTTTAATATTATAGACTATTTTTATTTAAATTTACCAGTAGAATAAAATAAAATAAAATATAAATAAACAAATTAAGAGAGGAATTTTTTTAGTAAAAAAAAATGACAAAAAAATACATTTAAAAAGGTGAAGTGTTTGTTTTAAATTAAAAAAACAAAACAAAACAAAAAAAATATATATATAAAAAGGACTTTAGAGTGGCGGGGGCCACCACCTACCCCCTGCCACTACGCAGGGTACCCTGCAGGTACCACGGTAGAAACCGTGGGCCGCTGGGCCTGTGGGCTGCAGCCGTGGGCTCCCACAGAGGGGAGCACGAGGCCTGCAGGTCCCACGGGACCCCCGTGAGTCAGTCCTTGTGAAAGGGCTGCGGGGTGGGGCCGAGACCCCCCCCCCCCCCCCCCCCATGTATTTTAAATTGTTATTTTTATTTTGTTAAATTTTTAAGTTTTTAAATTGAATTTTTATTTACTTATTTAAAAGTTATTTAAATTAAATTTTTATTTATTGATTTAAAAGCTTAGTTTATATATATAAACTATTTAAATTATCTTTAGTTAATTTATTAAGAGTTAAAGTTTAGTTTATTTTGTAATTTTCTTATTTTAAAATAATTAAAGTGGGTGTTGCTAAAAGGATATTAGTAATGTTAGTTTATACATGGTTATTATTTAGTTTTCTTTTAATGTTATTTAATAATTGTTATTGCTATTATTAAGTCCTTAATTAATTAGTAATTATTAATTAAGATTGATGAATAGTAATTATAACATTATTATGAAAACTAATGTTGGGCGATTAATGGAGTTAATAGAATTTAATTGATTTAATGTCGTCGGAACTAGAGGATAATGCGGGTTAGGATATAGGGATTCTTTTTAACTCTTTTGGATTAGGGAATTATGGTATATCTGAAATGAGTAGTTTGTTTTAGGGAATGGTGTTTTTATCTTTTAAACTTGTATATTTATGGAATCTGAAATTATTCATAGTGACCTATATTTGGATACTTATGTTGAAAGCTCTGATTGTTATGTGGTTGATTCCAATGGACGCTTACTTGTAATTATAGTGTAGTTTTAGTAATTATTTAAGTGGATTAATTTATATGATGTGAGTGTTATAAATTTATCTATAAAGGCTTATGTACATTTTCTTTTGAAAATTGAATTATATTGTGTTAGTAATTTTTCAGATAAAATAATTTGAATAGTGTTATCTATAAATGAGTTTATCATTGATTATTGTTGTCTTTCTGGAATCATCTTTATCATGTCAGGATGTGTTTTTCTGAATGAATGTTAAAGGATTATGTGCATTCTCTTTTGTATGAATTGTTGTGTGTCGATTGTCTTTTGGGGTTAGTTGGCTATCAGGAGGTAAATCCAGAGGTTTTGGGGGTTTCATTTATGTGATGTTTTTTATATCTTCATGTGTTGATCTTGAGCCTAGGTAGGTTAACTAAGTGTATAGTGGGAAACTGGCTTGCAATGGGGGTTCAGGACTCTAAGTGGTTACTAGGTAATCCCATTGGCAAGTTACTTAATAAGTGAAAATATGATACATGAAAAGGGTTTAAAATGAACTAATAAGATGTCTGAGTCTCTACCCATGCCTTGAGTGCTGTCGCATGATAGGATGGGAGTCAAGATCCTTGTCTTCGCGAAAGGATCATTGAGCCACATAGTGTCACCTACAGGCCAGGGTCAAGAGGTACTACTAGGGTTACCTTCAAGGTTGGACTTATGTGATGACACTCCCCTATATATAACTTAGGTTATCCTATGTGTGTCAGTTACTTTTGGTATTGTTTAGTATTCTTTGTTATGGTTTAGATTGCTTCTAGGATCTTCCTTTGCATTGGAGTATGAGGTCATGTGTACCTTGTTTTGTATTCTTGTGGTATACCCCGTGTGATGGGCCTGTTACTATCTCCTCAGCACAGTGGGAGTGGACCTTTGGTTCCACGTGGTCGGGTGGTAGTGATTCTTATTACCATTGAGATTTCAATGAATTATTCTTCATGCTTGGATGTTCCTTATTGTAGTTTCATCTTCATAGTCTTTTGGAGACTTGCTCAGTTACTTGAGTTGTGTATTTGTATCATATGTATATATTGGTTATCATCCTTTGGAAGATGAATTGTATTGTTTATTATGTATTATTACATACCCTATGACTTGTGTAGTGGACGTTGATTAGGTAGTGTACCTTATGGTATCAGTTTTATATGTAATCTTTATTACGAGATGTATGTTATTGGTTTCAGATTATGTAACTTTTATGTCAGTTCTTTATTATTATAATCATAGATTAGTTTGTTTAAGTAATTCTACGTCAAGGAACCCTCAAGAAGCGTTATCTATGTATGAGTTGTATTTCATGTACATCATGTACTTCATTGTGTTTCTTCTATGTTGTTATTAATATTGTTGTAAACATTTAAGGAAAAAAAATTATTTCGTGAACTTAGTGTCGTGTTTAGGTTAAGTTCTCCTGGGTTCCCTGGTGGGGCATTACATTAAGCGTACAGAACACAACCTATACAAGATCACCACTACATTAGAGGATGTGTATCGCATCCTATGATTACATGTCTGAGGGAGGATAGTCAGGTGTGCTAAGTCACAATCTGAAGCAAAGATTGAAAGGGATAAGTTGTATTGTCTAGGCCATGCTCTTCCTAATGACCATAGTCATCAGATATCTTTAGATGCACTCTTATATGTTGCAAAGGAAATTCACATGGTGTGGAAAGTGATGATTGATACCATTGCAGTGATAATGAATCCTAATTATAGATGGACTACCTTTATGGCACCTTTAGCACATACCATTTGGAGCATGGAGAAGCGTCGTATTTTCTTTTCATGGGGGAGGATCATTCTTTCCCTCTTATACTATGATTTGGGTAAGTTTTTATGTTATCAGTAGAGGATCCTTACTACCTAAAATCTACTTCAGGTATGGATGTTTGAGCATATTGCTTGCACACAGCCTGTTAGATTCTCGATTAAGATACACGGTACAGACCCATGTGCATTTTCTTATCCATTAAGTAGTATATGGAAGTGGGGGGATTTATTATATTGGAGAGGAATCATGGATCAATTTCATCCGACCAATATCATATGGAGACCCTACTGGTAGATGCCAATATGGATAGATACGAGTTATCAGCTAAGATTTATGCAGAGAGATAGGTTGTTGGAGGGGAGACATAGTTGGATTGTGATGCCTTTCTCTTTTGAATGACTAAGGAGGCAGTTTGAATTCCTATAGGGTGTTCCTTGAGCAATACCTATCTATTCACATGGATAACACTTTATTCAGAGGCCTGGAGCCCAACCAAGACCTACACATGATGATATAGAGGATACAGATTCAACTTCAGAGGATGGATGAGATACATATGTACTCAATACTATAGTCGATGGACATATGTTGGTAGAGTATATTAGATACATTAGCATTCATGGAGTGAGACTCATCTTTTTGGTGGACTACCCTATGGGAGACTCGAGGCCATGCACTAGGGAAAGGCTAGAGGCAACCAAAGATGAGGAGGATACTGAGGAGGATGAGAATCCTAGAGCCAGGAAAGAGGAGGAACCTATGGGAGAGGACCATGGATTAGCTAAGGAGGAAGTAGGAGAGGAGATTGATACTTCTCATCTAAGGAGACAACCATAGAGAGCCTCATTTGAGAGACCACCCCCGAGGGATGTCAATAACCAAGAGCGTGGAGAGAGTAGTCATTCCATGCCCCCAAAATCATCCTGGGGTAAATCCCCATAGGTTATGGCTACTGATGATCCTGAGTACGAGGAAGGAGATATAGGTACAAAAGATTAAAATTTTAAAGTATATATCTAGATGAAATATTTTTATGATATGGTATATTACTGATATGATTTTTAAATATTACCGTTGACACCAGTAGATGGTGCAGTTTTGTGATTCAGATTGCTAGACATATGGCACTAACATCACAAATCATGTCATCTTCGTAGATTAGATATGGATCACAACAAGACACTGGGAATAATAAGGATATATTCAAGCCTATATACATAGAGATGCAAGTAGGGAGAGAGGAGTGAGAGAGACTCTAGCACTCAGAGGAGTGGATGGAGCAGCATCTAGTAGACACCTGACGTGAGCTACATGAGTTGAAGGTGTCATCCATGGCTATGAGTTGTGGAGCACATCGAGGAGTTAGGCACGCTCCATGGCATCCTATAGATGGTCACCTATGACACGGCCACCATCTTCTCATCACAAGCTAGAGGGATCAAGGAGCCACCACCCTACATAGGAGAACTTATTTGTAATGGTTTGATATTTGTAGTTTGGCTTACAGGGCACATTTTGAACAATGCCAACTATGTGTAAAATATTTTCATATATGCTACTTTATATATATGCAAATTTATGATCCTGATGTTTGGTGTATATTTTTCTTTTTAATAACATTATGATTGATTTGTAGATCAATGTGTGATAAAGATAAAAAAATGATATGTACATGTGATTTAATCAAAACCCATTCTTAATTAAATGTGAGTATTGTAATGTGATGTGTTTATGTAAATAGATGAACATGTAGTCTTAGCTAAAAATATTAACTAAACACTAATCTATCAAAACATAAAAGATGGAAGAATTAGGAAGTGTGTAAGTATCTTTGAGTAACATTCTAACCCAAGAATGATCAAAATATAATAAAAATGAATCCAAGACAACAAATTCTTTTTTTATCTAGAATGAAGCAATACATGAAAATATAAAATATTTTAACTATTAACACATATGTTGTACTATAAAGACACAAACACACATGTAATTTAGAGGAATATCATGAATGAGGGAAGATAAAGAGAAGGAAAAGAGGACAAGAGTTAGGCATAGTATCGATGCAAATTCATAGCATTTATGGGGTCTTTAAGGGGTATACCATCCAGATTATCTATCTTATATGCATTGGAACCATAGACTTTTGTTATAATAAAGGGACCAAGACAATTAGGGCCAGATTTTCCTCTTTTTTTAGGTAAGGTAATAAAATTATGTAGTGCCCACCCATGATTTGCTTTTCAATATTGATGCCAGAATCTTTTGGTTATTTTCATAGTGATTATGTATATGTTAGGATGATTTTACTGACCCCATACTTGCATGTCTATGGTTGGCATATGTGTTTTATATTGATGTGTGGGGTGTCTATCTTACATTTTTGTATGATGTGTTTGACATGGTAGAGGATGGAGATGTAGTTACTTGCATTGCAAAATCCATATGTTCGACCAATCCCTTTCATTGTCTGTTATATATATGTACATGCTCACTTTGTGATACAGGTTTGTAGGTACCAGACATCGACCTCCCTAAATTGTCAGGATGAGCGTGCCCTATCACAATATCTCGATGGTAAGAGATGAGAGATTATAGACATGTCCAAATCCCAACTTAAGCCATTTATTATCCTCAAATAGTGGACAAGTATCTTATTTGCTACTTTCTGAATCTGTTAAGGTGACGTCATTCGTGAACCCTTCCTTTGTGCTTGTTTGTGGTATTTTGGGTTTAGTCGGTTCTTTCGCCATGTTGTATGGTCATGTGGTTTGACGTGATTTTTGTGTTAGATGGTTAAGTGATTTATAAGATTAATTATGTAATTAAATAATTAAATCTTGTTAAATTTTAAAAATATTAAATATGAGGGTATTTAATTAATGAAAATTAATTAAATACTATTTTAATTAAAAAGTCCAATTTTGGATATAGAGGATTTAAATAATTATTAAATCCAAAATTAAGATTTAAAGGCATAATTATAGAATTGATATTTAGTAATTATTAATTATTAATAAATTTAATTTTTTTTATTCAATTTTATGTTGAGTTCTGATTTATGCGATTTGAGTTATCAGTCGAGTTCTCTTTTAGGGTTGTATGAGTTTTGGAAACCCTAGGTTGAGTAGGTTTTCTTTATCGGGATTCTTTTGGTCATTTCTGCACACACAAGGTTACACATGTTTTGTAGGTTTTTGGCTCTGGATTTGGATTGAAGCAAATTGCGAGCTTAGGATTTTCAAGGTTTTGGATTGTTCTTCGTCGCTTATGTCAACTGGTGGATTAAGGTAGGTTTTGGAAACCTTGTAGATATGTCCTTTTGAAAAGATTGTTTTCTTTGTGTCTTCCAGATGGTTGATGTTTTGTATTGGTGGAAATGAATGTCTTCTTTAATGTAAAAATTGAATGGAAGTCATTAAATTGCTTTGTGAGCTAGATATCTTTGTTGAATCTGTTAAACCCTAGTTTGTATTTTTGGAAATATAGGTAAACCATAATTAAACTAATCAGGGTTTGATTATATTCTTGAAAAGAAAATACATAGAGGGAAGTTTCTTGTAAATTCCCATAATTTTTGGATTGAAACCTATTAGGAATTATTTGTTTAAAATTGTATTTAAATATATAGTCTAATTAAGATTTGATTGAAGAATATGCGTATATGTATTCAATAAGTGAGCATATATGTATAGATATATATGGAGAAATAGATATATGAAACTTTGGTTCATTATACACACACACACACACACACACACACACACACACACACACACACATATAGACACTCTTAGATTCCTAATTTTATTTAATCCCTTTTTTTGTGTGTATTGAATTCTTTGTAAATTTTCCTGTAAATAATCATATTTGGAAGGCTTTTACGTTCTCTTTTATTTATTTCAAAAAAAACCCTAGGTACAACCCCATTTAATTTGACATGGCGTTTCCAAGCCTAGCACCACGATTGGATGCCTTGTATTTATTCTCTTTTAAAATTAAAATTGCACAAGCTCTTTATTTTTATTAACGCCATGTAAAAGGGAGACAACAAGGAGAAAATAATCTTTTTTTAAGTATTGCTTAAAATTTACTATCTGGCACAGGTCCCTATAATAGCACATGCACCTATAATATGAGAGTCTCCATTTTTCCTTTGGTTATTAGAATAGGCCATGTCTATGTAGAGCAATATGTGCACCTTAGTAAACAAAATATGTTGGTAACAAAATGTGTTAGCAACATGTGTGTTAGTCTATTGTATTAACGTGTGTTAGTAATTTGTAAACAACTACAATAGACTAACACACATGTTGCTAACACATTTTGTTAACAACATATTTTGTTACTAAGGTGCAAATATTGTGCTCTAAATAATAGGAGATCTAGCGTCAATTTTGGGAAACAATGTAGTTAAAATTATTATTATTTTTATTACTTTGTCCCATCTCTATTTTGGTGCCACCTTTTAAGGAGATTTGTCCCTTTTATTTCATTGGCTATTTAAGTGAAGTTTTCCTCAACTTATGGAATGCAAATGATTATATTAAATTTAAGGAGATTTGTCTTTTTATTATATTATTTTGAGTAGGGTGTAATTTGTATTAAATTTTTAAGAAAGTGAATTGTTTCAGTTGTTTTTAAGAGATTAATAAATTTATAAATATATGTTGTGGGGAATTTATTAACATGTATGCTAATTATTATTGAGTTAGGTTTGTATTTATTTTAGATGAAATTTTCAATAAGTATTATAATTTGTAATTTTTAGATGTAATTTAACAGGTAATATAATTAAGTTTAGTTATAATTTAAGAGGAGTTATAGTCAAAATTAATTTATATAAAATGTTTTATTAGGTGACTTTATAAATTAGTTTATTTATGAATAAATATAAATTAATTTATAAAGATGAATTTTGTAAGCACTTTTAATTTTTGCTTAAATTAAGTTATACTTTAATTGGCTTAATTAATTCATACCCATTCATACTTTATACCTTTAAAAAGATGTTGAATTTATATTCAATGAATGGAAGTGACATCAATGTGTGTCGTCAATTAAGTTAAACATTACTCAAGATGATTAAATTAATAATATGATAAATACAATTGATGTGTGTGTTGGTGTCTTTTTTTACTAGCAGTCAAGTATGGGCAGAGTATTGTCCTAGGTGGATTTTGTTTTTCAGATTTTTTATGGATTTGTACTTGTGTACTTTTGGGGATAAGTTTGTGGAAAGTTCATAACCTTTTTCATTACATGATTGGTTGTTATGTGCATCTCTAGGATAAGCATGTATTCTCAAGTCTCGACCATTACTCTATTTGACCTTAAGGAGGTGATGACCATTATGTTGTTGACACTTTATTTACTTGGTCACTTTGTTTCTTCTATTGTGGTTGATCTTTATTTGAAGTGATGGTCTTTGATTATGTTATTACTCCAAGATGGAGAGTGAAGTCATTGATGACTTGTTCTTGATTTTGATTTATCTTGCGATATAATAATCGTGTGGTTTAGTATTTGTTTCATTGAGATGTCTAGTATGGGATGGACAGTTTGGATCCTTGTATAAGATGTATTATTCTTGGTTATGCTCCATTTTTTTCATTTGTGTTTTTCATGGCTTGATGTTTTACGAGTGGTCTTTTCTAGTTATGAATTTGTCCTCTCTTTGGTTCTTTTGTTGGGAGCATTAGGGTAGTTTATCTAGGAGCATAGAGGGGAGGTGGCTTTCAATAAGCATTGGGGCCCTCAAGTGGCTATCAGGATCACTCATTGTAGTTAAATTAATAAGTGATAACTTAATGAAATTAATTGAGAGAAAACATTAATAACTTAAATATGTGTCTCGCCCATGCCTTGAGTGCTAGAACAGGATAGGGATGGGAGTAGGAGAAGATGCTTGATTAAGGTCTAGCATAGTTGGTTTCCTTGTCTATACAAAAGGATTACTGACGCTGCATATGGTCACTTGGACCCTGGGGTCCAGAGAGGCTGCTAGGACGAGGTCCAAAGGTTAGATGTATGTGATGACACTTCCCTATATGTTTTCTAGGTTCCTACATGAGATTTGTGGTACACTTTTTTTAGTCTCTTGGGTTTTTTTACTTTAAACCTTGAAATATTCTTGTTACCTTTTTATACATTGTACCTTTGCATTAGTCTTGCTTATTTGGTTGTTTCCCATGTATGTGGGCCTGGTGTTATCTCCTCATCACGGTGGGAGTGGACCTTTAGTTCCACAAGGTTGGGTATTAGTGATTCTTATTACCATTGAGATCCGACATTCGTGACTATATGCTAGGTTGATCCTTGTTGCAGTTGTACCTTCTTTTTCTTCATTATTGGAGACTTTCTCTTATCTTTCTTATGATGTATACTAGTATCATTGTATCAGTTGTGATATTCTTGGAATATTGTATTGTACTTTACTTGGGGTTTTATCACATACCCTACGACTTGTGTAGTGGATGTTGGTTTGTTATGTATACCTTTGGGTATCAGTTGTATCTAGGTTTCATTTATGAGATAATGTTCTTGTTATTCATTTGCATTATATGGAGATTGTATATTGTTTATTGTATTTAGTAGTTTAGTTATCTTATGTGATTCTACATCATGGAGCCTTCGAGATTTCTAATCTGTAAATGAGTTGCATTTATAAGTATGAAATGTCTTATGTTATATTGCTTCCACATTGTTAATCTTTATCAATTGTAAACTCTTAAAAAAAATCATTTTGTTAGCTTAGTAACATTCTTAAGGTTAATTTCTCCTGGGTTCCCTAGCGGGCGTTACACATTATGCTAATTCTCATAAAGAACCAAATCTACAACCAAGAAAGATCACTCAATCACTTTGTTGTGATATTGCCTCTTTAAGGATTTATGATATGCTTGAATATGTTCAAGGGCATTAATTCATTTTTCATCCAATATTTCAATTTTTTGAACTCGTTGTTCTCTATAACTGTCATTATCAATAATGACATTAAGAGAAATCCTTAGCGAAGGTGTTTCCAATTCCAAAGGTATAATCATGTTTGCACCATAAACTAAGTTATAAGGAGTTGTTCCTGTAGCAGTACTAACACTTGTCCTGTAAGCACATAAGGCATAGGTTAATTGAGTATGTCAATCATTAGCATGTTTATTAACAAATTTATTAAGATTTTTCTCAATTATCTTGTTGGATGCCCCAACTTGACAATTAGATTGAGAATAATGAGTAGAAAATTGTTGTTTGATATGATATTTATCCAAAAAAATTATTACATCCTTATTGTTGAAAGGAGTACCATTATCAGATACTATCATGGAAGGAATACCAAATCAAGAAATGATATTTTGTAAAAGGAAATTAAAAATCACATCAATTATAGAAGAACAAAGTGGACTAGCTTCTACCCACTTAGTAAAGTAATTTGTAGCAGTGATAATGTAGGCATGTCCTTGAGAGGAAGGAAGTGATATTTTTCCAATGAGAGCCAAGCCCCAAAGGTTAAAGGGCCATGAAGCTACCTAGGAGCAAAGTTCATGTGCAGGACCATGGATCAAACTCTTGTGATGTTGACATTGAGGACATATTTTGACAAAAGAAAAATCATCTTCTTCCATGGTCTTCCAATAATATCCCATACAAAGGATCAAATTTTATAATGACATTAATTTCAGCGTTAAGAAGATAATGTTTTAGTTTTTGGGTAGCAAAAAGTAGAGCAAAACATTGCTTTTCTATGGAAGTATATCGGGTTTTGTAGTCCAACAAAGAATGACTAATGTAATACACTAGTCAGTGTTTTCCATTTTGATCACGTTGAGCTAGGATGGCTCTAGAGCGTTAGAGGCAGTGTTTCCCAAACCAACTGATTGGAGATCCTTTGAGCTTTCCTACCAAATTATGATATTATCCAACCGACTTGGCTAACTAATGGGAGCAATCGATTATGATCCTCCTCCCCTACACTTTAGGCTCTACAGAACCAATGTGGGTGGGCCTATACCTTAACCAAACTCCCTTTATTAAGGCTTTTATAGCAGATAGTAGTTGTATGTAAAACTTGGGTGATCTCTCAAGATGGCAAGTGAATTCTTGAGTCTTATCAAATTGTGAATATCACAACTGTTAAATATTTGAATGATGAAGAATACCTTAATAGAAATGCTTTTGAAAGAATGCTTTATAATAATGTATTACTTGTAAAAGAATGAATATTTTAGATGAATGCTTTATAAATGCAAATGCAAACCAAATTCCAGAGATTAATAATAGACCACTGCCTTCTTCTCAGGTGATGAAATTGAATTTTTAGTATTATACGTATAACCTTATGAGACATTTTAAACTATCAACCAAATGGCTTATGCATGTTCACATAATTTGAATTTATATTGCAGTTAGTCTTATTGATTTTAACTTTTCTCAGAAAGGCCAAGAAGAAAAAATACATTTGATAACCAATCTTTATCTTGATGGTCAAACTGTAACATACTCAAAATACTATTCCATAAGACTACACATTTGACATCTATTTTTATGAAATAGATATCATAAGGAACTAATAAGTAAAGACAAAAAATTCACACCTTAGAAAGAAGAAGAAATCCTGAGGATATGATTGCATATAGTTGGACATATGGTTTGAAGAAAAAATCAACTATGCATTGTAAAAAAATAATATAATTATTATTTCTTCTTTACAAAATGTGTCCACTTATATAGACGTGGGACACAACTACTTTCGACAGACGTGACCTTTCATAAAAACATAAACTATCTTGACATAAACATATTAAGATTTGACAAATGGATTGTCTACTGATCATTTTTGTAGACATCCACATGTTGAATTATAACTTTGAATGAAAATTCTTGTCGGCACATTTTGTCTATTATTGCTAGCGGGTGAATGGAAAGTGATGACATGTAACTGATTAAATGCTTGACAATGTTAAGTTGAAGATAATGCAAGGCATTAAATCAGTTAATGGTTTGTATTATCATTGATGTCAACTTGATATCATTTGTACGGTCATGTACATAATGCCAAAAGACTTTAGAGAAGCAATGGAACAAAGGTTATGCTTTCAGCAATGCATAAATGTCAAGTATTCACCAAGTGATAGACAACACCGATGGAGTGCAGACCATCGGTAAAGGCAAAGAAGAAAAGTCATAGTGATACCCGATGAGCAGAAGACAGTGTTTCCTGATTAAGAAAAACCATAGCATGCTCGATGAGCTAAAAGTAGATTTTCCCGACAGACGAAGATCCTGAAGCTAACTAAAGTCACACCGATGGAACTGACAGTTATAACTGACGACTAACTGCAGAGTTGACCGATGGAACAAAGATTTCAAAAAATGACAAAATATCTAGCTGGCAAGAGCTAAAGATAGACTTAACTGGTTGTTTTCTTGGTTTTATTCGACCAGAGTTAAGTAATTGATTTAAAACTGATTTGTACAGTTGGCAAGAAGATAACTACGAGATAAATCTAGAGTTATGCTTTATATCAGATTGGCTAGATTGTTTTTTACACCAATAATCAAGAATCAATGAATATTATGTCTATATAAGAGACAAGCTTAATTCATTTCTGTATCACTTAAAAAAGGGATTAAGGGGAGTGAATAGAAAGAGGATGCTAAGAAGAAATTGATGAAGAACAACTTCATGCAGTACTGATCAATCAAGATGAAATAGAGCTAAGGAATTCTATAGACACCGATGAACAATGAGCACAACATCACAGAGTAGAAAGTATGGATCACAAAAGAATTGAATTGATACATTGATTAGAGAGGTAATGTACTTAAATAGATCTGAAAATTTGTAATTCAAGTTGCATTAGAAATAGGTCATTTTGTTTCAGTTTAACCATTGAAGCATCAAGTCTCTTAATAGAGCAGAACTTAGCAATCTTCTATATATTGAGGTACATCCCAAGGAGTGCCAAAAAGGTTGATTCATGAAAGTAGCATTGGATATGTTCGATGCCTATTGACAGTCTAAGAGAGAGGCTAATTCAAGGATGGTAGCATTAGATGCCTGATACTAAGTGACAACCTGAATGTGCAAAATCCTCTAACAAGGTCACACCTAACAGTGTGTTTGTAACCTTTAACAGGGTTGGCTCTTAACAGGGCTCACTTCAGAAGAGTGAAAATTTGGGGTACCGGTCCCAGTGGTTTTTTCCCTTAACAGGGTTTCCACATTAAAGTCCATGTGTTATGTGTGTATGGTTTATTACTTTACTATTTTACATTTCACATATGCATTTCTGGATTTATTGGTATACTCTACATATTTACTGTATTTCAGAAAATAGTTATACTGCTTATCAGTAATCAAGGAGAATAAGGACAAACAAGGAAAACCGACAGACAATTATTGATTATAAGTATTTCATGGCATGCATCTTGTAGGGACATAATAATCTGAGGTTTATTTGAATGATGGTTAGATTAAGGATAAGTTCTTTTGAGGCCACTGATTCACCCCCCCCCTCTCAGTTATTACAAACAATTGGTATCAGAGCTTGTGTGCTTAGAAGGAAGGTTTCAAGACCTAAGTCTCACAAGATGAATAGATGAGATGTGCCCAAGTTGAACAAAGATAATTTTGCTTCATGGCTAAGCAGGATAAGACTCCACTTATCAGGTATTGGTAATGATGTTACTCAATTCTTTAAAACTAAATATGTGTTACCCACAGGAGCATGAATAGTTGAACAAATGAGAGAGAAGCATGAACATAATGACATGATGATAGAGCTTGCTTCCTTAGTCTCCAATGCTGAATTTGAAGATGTCAAAGAATGCAAATCTGCAAAGCAGATGTGGGACAAATTGAAGCTTGTACATGGTAGTGACAAAAATGTTTTGAGAGCCAAGGCATAAAGCCTTAGAGAAAAGTTTGATGATCTCAAAATGAAAGAAGGAGAAAACATCACTCAGTACAACACAAGAATTAAAGAAGTAGTCAATGCTATTTGAGGAGTTGGAGGTGTACTAGAAGAAGATACCATGGTAAGTAAAATTCTAAGAACCTTACTGCCTACTTATGCTATTAGAGTATCTGCCATTCAAGAAATGAGAGTAGTAGAAAATAATAATGTTACTCTAGACAGTTTAATTGGAAGACTGATTTCATTTGAGATGAATAACTTTGATAATAGTGTCTAACCAAACATAGATTCTGGATTCAAAAATTCTATGAGAATAAGTAAATCAAGTCACAAAAACACTATGAGAAAAGATAGTGATAGTGAAAATGAAGAAGATGATCTTGATGAAATTGAAGCACTTATGACCAGAAGAATGCAGAGAGGCAAAGGTAAATACAAAGGTAAATTACCACTTGTTGTTTTTTATTGCAAAGAGATTGGACATTTTGCTTCAAGATGTACTAACAGAAGAAAGGATGACAGAAGTAATGATAAATATTTTGAGAAAATGTCTGACAGAGGTGATTACAAAAGCTACCAACAATCAGAAAGAAGAGATACCCAAGACTATAAGGACAAAGGAAAGAAGGTTAGCTACCTAGAAAAAATGCAAGGATGATGATACTAACACCGAATCTGATGAATACATTGAGATGGTGTTTGTGGTTGTAAAGGATGATTCCGATGATGATGAAGAAAGGTATGTAGAAACAGCTCTCATATCTAAAATTAGAAAAAAAGATGTTTGGATCATATATAGTGGCTACACTCATCATATGACCGGTGATAAGAAAAAGTTTGAGACTTTTGAATAATACAAGGGTGGATCAGTAAGAATGGGAAATGACACACCTTGTCCAGTTGAAGGTAGAGGAACAATAATGTTGAATAACCAGATAAAATGTGAAAATGCTTATTGGGTAAATGGATTGAATTATAATC
>MU223774.1:3764453-3787763 GCA_018584345.1 Thuja plicata | reverse complement strand
TAGTTATTCCAGATCCAATATTGATATCTTTCCAGCTGGTCTACAAGGGGTTTTGCTGATGAATGTATTGCTGGTCCAGATTCGTGATCTTCATTTAATTGCTCCTTCAGATCTCAGAATATCAGCACTGCTGTAATTTGTAAGTTGTTCACTTGACATTAATATATATCTTATTAGCTGGGTTTTTCACCTCCACAAGGGAGGTTTTCCCAGGGTAATTTGTGTTGTGTCTCCTTGTCTCATTTGGTGTTTTATCATATTTATTATCTTATTGGTTTGCAAGTTTAATTTAAACCATATCTGATATTAAATTAACACTCTTGACTTCAAAACCACCTGGGAATGCTGTGAGACATTTGAAGGACTAGAACCAGGCGCCCTACCTCATTGCCAAGGTTGACGCAAAGAAGGGTATTCAACAAAATCGTCTGCTTTCCTCCCACCAAGATGGGTCTTTTGCCCAGTTTGTCAGTGTAAAAAATTTAGATCAAGGCATTACAACTCTTGGTGGAATAGAGCTTTTGAATGTGGTGATTACATATTTGTGGGTTGTTCATGCAATCCATTACTATGAAATGACTAAACTAGGCAATGATTTAATTGCTAGAGAGGAGAAAAATCTGCCAGCTGTTGAAATTGAACAAAGGTTGGGTTGTGTGTGGCAGGGGAGGATGCAGGCTAGTGATCCTTTCGTCTCTCTGGGAAAATATAAGCTGGAATGTTTAGTTAACTTTATGTGCCCACTTTACCATAGTGGAAAAAGAGAAAGGAGATGGGCATATTAAGATTAAGTATGTTTGTAAAGAGAATTCTTGTGGCAAATGCTTTAAATCATTTGGGGATATCATAGCTCATATCCATGACGAACATAGTGGGATTGTGGAAGTTTACAGGGTACAAGCAAGAGAGGAGATTTACTTGGAGAATTATATGAACGATCCCTTTGCACCATGTACTGTTAATTAATGGTGGATAGCCCTTTTGGAAATCATTTCTGATACTGTGGAGTGACTGTTTTAGAGAGGGAATCGTAAGGTACTAGTGGAAATAGGAAGATCCAAATTTGTAGTAGATTTTTATAGTACATTGAATATTTTTCCCACAAGTAACATCTTTTGGGGATTCTAATATTTTTTTTTGTAAGGATTTATCATAAGGATCTTTAATTTGAAGACTGGTTGATGGTTGGATATTATGTTTGAGTTCGAAAGTTTTAGGACTGCATATTCATAACATGTTTAATTTAAATTTTTGATAGAATGTCTATTGTTATTATATCTAACATCATATCTTGATGAATAAATTATTTTTTCCTAAGAGAATGTATGATGTTATTATATCTTGATAAATAGTATAATTTTGTGGAAAGTTTAATATATTCTCACTTACATACGCTTTCATATATTTGTTTACCCTGAATGCAGATTGCAAAAATAAGAAAAAGATTGATAATGATAGCAGATATGCAATGCTCTGGCTTAGAACCTTCCATGTCCGTTGTGGTCGCACTTCCATGCTGGAAACACTCGGTTTTAAATTCACTAGTGAACTTTGAAAGTAATGTGTTAGGACTTCATGAACAATTTTAACTACAGCTAAAACGACTGTCAAATTAACGATGAGATAGAATAATAAGATCACACAAATTTATAATGCGATAGAATTATAATGAGAAAAGGAATGCAGATTTGGGATAATCTAAAATGTAAAATGACACAAATCTTCTTCTATTTGATTTTGTTTTAATTGCTTAGATTTAGTTAAACTTGTTTTTAAGATTTTGTAATTTTTTTATTTTAAACATGATCTAATTAAACTTTATTCAGTTTTTCTACCACCACCTTTTTATCCTCAATATTGTACTATTCTGAAATCAATACAAATTATTCTTTTCAGAAAATTGTTGAAGAAAGTCTCTATATAATCTCTTGAGTGGAAAATCTCTGGCCGGAAATGGTTTTCCGACACTAGAGATTGGTGGAACTTAAATCTCTCAAAGAAAATTTCATAAAACAAATTCGTATTTCCTGGTTGCAGATTTGGTTGAAACAAAATAAAACAAAGATTTCACTTTTTTTTTTTTCTCGTTCTGTTATAAAGTTTTGTTTGCGGCAATAAGCATAAACTAAAACAAGTTTTTAAAAAACATTAAGCTTCATACCCTCTCATAAGTCTCCTCTCATAAGTCTTTTGAAGGATAATTTCTGCCCCAGTGATGATTCCAAACTGGCCTAATCCTCCAAGGCTCCCCAAAAATAAATCAGGTCTGAAAAATCCTAATCCTCCAAGGCTCCCAAAAAATGAATGCAAGAGGTATTGAAAAATCCTCATATAGTTGTGGTCTGAGTAGTTCAAGGGATTTTAGGAGATGATTTTTTAAGAGCAGATCATAAGTATAGGATAAACATGGATATTCATGTTGTTTTCTTGGCCACTTTGTTGTATGTAGGTATGGATAGGATTGTGATAGAAAAGATTTGCCGCAAAATCTTTGGGAAGGAATTTTTAGAGGATTTAATTAGGGTTTTGAGAAACATTGAAAACAATCTGGCTATTTTTCTCCCTAAAGACTATGATTTGCTATCAGAAATGGACAAAGCTCTAAAAGATACCCCATTTTAGTCATTGAGGATTAGAAAATATTCAGGGATAAGTGATTTGGCATTAGAGAAAAAATTGACTTCCTCAAGAAGTTATTCAAACTACGAAAGAATGAAGGGTCTTCATGGATTCAGGATTTTCTGAGGGCAGAGAAGTTGGTCATTGAGGAAGAAGGGGAGGCCAGGTTGGTGAATGATGGCGACAAGAAACACAATAAAAAAAAAAATCCAAACATCCTTGTACTACAACGACAGAAATTTAAAGACAAGCATATAAGACCCCCCTATAGTAACTCATTCTACAGAGCATAAACTTCAAGTAACTCATTGAATAGTTAAAAACATGCAATGACAATTCAAATATACTTTATTCTGCCATATAGTCTTCAATCACAACACAAATATGCAGCCAGAGACTACCTATCACAAATCGATGCATATAAGACATCTGATGAAAGAACAAAAATTACATTCACTTTATTTTGGCAAGAATAAGATAGCAAGACCTGCACTGCCATTGGTCTTCTTCTATCTGCTAAAACCTTCCTTCCTCTACTTATTTGTTGATGCTTTGTCTATTCCTTCACAGCCTTTTGTGACTGCTCGTCCCCTTTTCTCAAAGATATCGCTGCCTTATTTCCTTTGTGGCACCTCTCCCTTCTTGGAGCATTATTTTCTTAGACTCTCCAAAGACCATTTCTAGAGGTCCTAGTCGTCTTGATCAATTCCCTATCTCTTTTTCCCGTTTTACTACTTTCGTTTTTCCTTTATATTTTGGCAGGGATGATCCCCTTATCTCCTATATCTCTTCAACTCCCATGCAGCAAAAATGACATTTCATTGCCTCTACCAATTTTTTTTCTGTGTCTTTTGCTTGTCCACCCAAAGGACTCACCCTTTGGGATTCCTTGTCTCCCAACGACCTTTGGCTTCCTAACCAAAAGTTCCATATTAGCATTCATAAACAATTTACTAAATACAATCTGTCAGAACAACTTATGATTTCATTCCATGTAGGGCGTGAGGACTCCAGATTTGGTCTTTAAGCATGTCAATTAATTTTCTTGAAATTTCATTAAGCCTTTTCATAAATCCATTTGTGCATATCCTGCTATCATACGTATTTATGAGGGATTATGTCAAATAGTCAAGTGCGTTGCCAATAATTTCACATTGTAGATACATGTATACCAGAGCAAGGCTTCCTAACATACACATGACCAAGTTCATATTTTAAACTTTCCCTTTCACATTCTACAGTCATAGTACGAACTTCTGCAAGCTAAATGAGATAAGCCAAATAAATCCAAAAAATAAAACTAAAGAAAATAAATGAACACTTTTTTTTGGTGGTGTTGATCGCTAGTATGCCTGGGTGCTCCTGCACCAATGAAGTTGGAAAATGGTTTGATAAAATTTATGGATATACAGGGTCCACAGCCAGAAGACATTAAAGAATGGGATCTTGATTGGGTAGTAGAAGAAATCACTCTTTGTTGGCCGAGTGAATCAAGGAGATTTCATGGTCGTATCATTGAAGTTGGTTCGTAGTCAGGAGGACAACCTTCAACCAGAGAAAGAATGGAGGTTGGGCCTTCCACAAGGCCATGAGTATATTTGTTCCCCTTCTTCTAATTGCATTATGGATAAACTTAATGTTAATATTTAGATATTTGGTTTAAGTAATGGTTTTTAATATTTAATTTTAGCTGAGCTTATCTATCTTTTATGACTATATATCCAAATCCATAGAAGAATGAGTATAATTGGAATGGATTGTTTCCATCTCAAAGATAGATTGATTTGGATCGAATTTGGGATTGATTTTGGTGATAGCGGTGACTTTTTGAAGGGCGGATATTGTTTGATGTTCAGTTAGTTAGATATTCTCATCTGTCTTACATATTTTATATTTATATTTTAGTTAATTATCAAGACATCTTGACCTTGGCCTTTTATTGAGAAGAATAAAAAATTAAAATTATTAACATCAAAATATTGTAAAATAATATTGGAAGGATTTTTAGATGGATATATAAATAACTAAAAATGGGTCACTAGATTCTATGAAAAAAATATGTTTAGTTTATGAAAAGTAATAGACTATTAGAATTCAAGAAGTTATTTTTAGTTTATAATCATTTCAATAGTTTTTAAGGGAAGAGAAAATTTTTGATGGGTTAAATTTGATGGTTGTAATTTTTTATTGTCATTTTTTTATCAATAACAAAAGAAGCGTATTTATATTAAATTTTTAAAAATTTACAAAATATTGCCTCTGCAATTCCTGTTGATGACGATAAACTACTACAAAAACTGCCCAATGTGTCAAAATGCAGAGTAAACATCTATGTTGCATATACAAACTTATCCACCAACTATTAGAAGTTAGGCATGGATAGGGATACAAAATCCATGCAAATATTTTCAGATATACTAAACAATATTATGTTTCACCACTAGATGAACCTCGAGGAGTTGATCCCCATTTCTCCCCTTTCCCCTTCTACTTTAGTAGATTTTGGTCCACAAAAAGGCAATCACCATGCGGGGGCAATCACAACTTGGCCGCTTGAGGTTTCATGTCCTACACCATGCTGAGACCAACGCAGACATGAGATCTCTTTGATGAATTCTAAAATGCATCTGATGTCCTCTCCACCACCTTAATCTTTGGTTCAACATCCTCAGGAAACCATGGTCTATACCCCTCTGCAAGCATGTAACCTTCGACCAATCACCCCCCGGTGATGCCTTCATCCCAAGCCACATTTGCAAAATCTCAATGTTTCTGGCAATGCACTAGGGTTTCCATCCTTTAAATGACATGATTCCTTTAATAATGGGGATATGCCTTTTTAGAGTTGACCCTCTATTTTCCCTTACCAAGGCCCTATTTTATGATCTTTCAGATACTACAAATTCAACACCCTACATCAACAAGGCAATTGTAGATGATATGGTTGCCACCTCTTGAAAGTTCTCACCATCTGCACCTTGATTAGCTAGATTGTCAGCCAAAACAGTTGCCTCCCTAGGCATATGGTTAATTGTGAAATCTTGAATCGAGGCCAGAACCTCCAAAGCATGATCCAAAAGGCTCTTTAATTTCTAATTGGGCATTGACCTGGTTCTGATAGCATTAATGATGATTATAGAATCCCCCTTGATTTCAACTTTCATGGTCCCTAATGATCTGCATAATAGAAGTCCTTCTATAAGAGCATATATTTTTGCATGATTGTTTGTTGCCCATCCCAAACACAATACTCTTTTAGCTATGATTTTACCATCCCACGAGTGAATGATACACCCTGCACCTGCCTTACCCGGATTCCCATGGGAGGCAACATCAAAATTAAGCTTGAACCAGTCTTCTCTTGGCATGGACCAAACAAAATTCTTCCTTTTAACTTGACTATCATTAGTACCACTGCCAAATATTTCAGAAAAGACTAGATTTTTTAATGATTGTCAGCCCCTCAACTACTGAAGAATATCTGAGGGTAATGTAGCTAACTAACCTATCTTGTTGAGCAGCCACATTCAGCAGTGGTGTGCATATGGGCATGAGATGAGAAGATGAGATGCACTCTCTTCTTCTATCTTGTATAAAGCACACTTTGAGGGCCCTACATATCAACTTTTCTTGAAATAATCTGCTATTAAAATCCTACCTTGGATGGCAGCCCAAGAGAAGGCACTTACCTTAGGCAAGCAGTTTTTATCCCAACATAGTTTGAAAGGAAGACTATCCCTAACTTGAATAGAAATTTTGTATACCAAATGGAATCCATCCTTTGAGTTGTATTGACTTGTGTTTGATTCGGTCTAGATTAACCTATCAAATCCTTCTCGGAATATTAGAGACATTTTTAAAAGAATATCATTCAATTTTCCCCAATCATCCCATTTCATGTGAGCTGAGAAATCCTTCAATTTCTATCCCAGTGTTGAATAATAATTGTTCAATACTACGTATCCACGAAGATATCTACCCAAGTTTTGAATGAAGAAGTCTTTAAATGATCTAGTGTCTATTAATTTTTCAATTAGGGGGTAAACCCCCAAGAATTCTCCTAGAAAAGGACTATCATGGCATGAAAGATATCCCACAAGATATGCTTCAAGAGAAATTTCTTACTATCCAAAATGAAGTTCCAAATCCTGGAACCTTTAGGAGGATTTGACCCTCTAAAATTTTCTTCTTTGTTGTTAGAATCTAGATATTTTGATTGTAGAATCTGAACCCATTTTAGATTAGGTTGAGTATAAATTTTCCAAGCTAGCTTAGCTCCTAGAGCCTAATTTTGCCACATCAAATTTGTGATACATGTCCCCCATCTTGTTTAAACCTGCATATCTTGTCCCATGATATTAGTGCAATTTTCTTTTTATATGAGACCCCTTGCCAATAAAACCTTCTCATAATTTGAATAGTTTTATTAGCCGATAGGCTTCCCTTCTGAGGTTTCTTGCAACCGGAAGTTGTCTCACACCTGAAAACTACTACACTTATGCCTGAAACCCAATGTATTCATGTTGGTAAACCACTACACTTCATTTAGGGCCTTTTGAGTGTTTGGCAAGAAAAACGTTCAGTATAAATCCATTATTTGATGTCAAATCTTTTAAAGTCATTTAGGAAACCACGTCAATCTCAATGCAAAGTAGTTAATGGGAAATTTAATCCACTTTAGTTAATGATGAGTTTATACTGCATAGACATAGGGAAATCTGATGAAGAGATTTGATTCACATAAAAATAATTGTGCAACATCTGACATTTCACAACCCCCAATATCTACTGCGTATTGTGTATTGTATGTCTGACATTCCACAAGCCTGAATATCTACTATTGTGTGTTGTATCATTATTTCTTTCGCACTGTAGTGTCTGTAAGCTGCAACTCTTCTCAATTAATTGTTAGCTTGTAACCATGGAGTATACAGATCATTTTTTGGTTGTTAAATCATGAAAAGTGTCATGTCTTCGTTGATGGAAGAGAGCCATGGTTTGACAGTTTTTCACTCATGGAGCCGTGTTTGGGCTGCGTATGGGGCCATTAATTTCTCAACCACTTTGAACCACTTTGACCTCTACAAGAGATGTTTACATTTGTGAATTTTTTTTCATTCCACCACACGAATTGCTACCACAAGATTCTAGATCATCTGAAGGAGGCCACATATAGAATACAATCCCACCTTCTTTAATAGGTACTTATGTTTATCTCTAGGTTTTTTTTTAGCCATGGAAAAGATTGCGTGAATTTCTACATATATTTGTAAGATGTGATTTCTATGCGGTTTGTATTTGTCTTTTTTATCCTTCAAATGCATTCAAATACTTTGGAGGCGAATCTATATTCTTATAATTAAATTTTAAAATTCCCATAAAATGTGGATTTTCATGTCTACTTTTACTAAGATGTTTCCTTTTTTCCAAGTTGTTAGTTCAAATCAATGCCTGGATCACTTTACTGCACGAATCCATTGAAGCAAATTATTTGAACCAAAATCGTTCTTGCTCGAGTTTGTAGTGTGTATCATCTCTTTAGGCTTAGGCTTGTCCGTCCCTTGGAGTGGAAGCTTGAATAAAGTCGCAGTTTGGACTGGGCACTTTTCTCAATGGAATCACTTCATTCGTAAACACGGATAAAGTTCTTAAATTATATTTCTTATTTGTTCAAAATTTTGAAGTATTTGTATGCTTTAAATAAAAAATTAATAGTAAAAAGAAGTGTTTAATATGCACATCGGTTGCCCCGTATATTGTTTCTTTGCTAGATTTATCTCTTTATTCTATTCTACGATGTATCACTGACTTTGATAAAAGCATTTAGAGAAATCTATTTTATAGGAGAAAGCTTCTAATTAAACTAATTTGAACACACCATATCATCCATCCCTGTTTCTAACCAAGCTGTTTAGTAGCTTTGCAGAAGCTTCATTTAAGAAATAAAATTTACATGCTAAGTTGTATGTGATTAAGTTGAAATCCAAAATCATCCATAAAAGAAGACTTTTCTAGCTCAAAATATTGTGTAGCACACTTTAAAGAAGAAGGCAAGACAAAGTTGGATAGGTCAAGATGAGTGACCTATGTCCCCAAATTACAGGAAGCATAAAGTATGAAATTGTGTACATTTTTATCTTATCTCTTGGTATTTGATACTTATTTCATTGCCACTTATTTAGGTTTTCCAATTGGAAATCTAACTTGTCGTGACTATTTAATGGTTATCATTTGTTTTTAGAACTTTTTTTTATAACCATTATATTTATGCTATTCTCTGTCCACCCATGCGGCTTGTTTTGTATCTTTAACTTGCTATCATATAAGGTTATGATTTCAATTTATTTAAACAAGCATTGAATTTCGCTTAAGATTATAACCATTGAATTTAGGAGACTGGAGAAATGGTTTCCGATTTGTAGTATCATTATTAAGTTTGACACGTAAAAATAGATTTTCAGTGCACAATGGAATGATTAATAAAAACACTTCAACAAAGGGTTTTATTAAGTGAAAGTGAGTAATTTAAAAAGACTTATAGGAGGAATGATTTTCTTCTCCTCGCTAAGTTTATGATGGGCTAAGTTGCCTATAGACAGTACACAACAGAGTTTGTATTGTTATTGTTGACAAAGAAGTGGTTATTTTAAAAGCGAAACACCAAATTCAATTGCAAATAGTTGCCTGCATTAAACTGATTTCAAATACTTTTGGTGTCATAGGGAGAAATGATTTTCTTTATATATAGTACTAGAGGCTGAGACATACAATATGTATCTTTTCAGAAATGACTTCGTATTATACTATTGCTGTCATTTTTTTAGTCTAAAAATTTTGAGTCATGGAATAACGTAGGCTTGCGTGGATGTAAAAAAAGATACAACGATTTCAAATTCACAGTTTCTACATGATGTTTGTAGTTTTCTTCTTCAAATTTAACATTTGTTTTGGTTTTTTAGGTCATGGCCAATCCTCAACAACCTGTCCAGATAATTGATAGTTCAAGTAGTACATCAGAGATCAATGCTCTACATCCATCTACTGGGTCAAATGTGTCTGTGAACTGGAATGGGTTTCATGAAATGGAAATCCAAAATCTTGCAACCTCTATTTCTCTTAGTTGTAGCTAGAATATTGAAAAATTGAAAGTTACAAGTGCACGAACATGTGATGTTAAAGATTTCAAAGTCATGGCAATAGAAGAAATTTTGCATGAACTTCATGCAAACTATGTAAAATTTTCTGGGTTTTGTACTTACCTAAGGGAGATGTATGTCGATGAGTATTATGGAGAGGGAAATGGTCCAACTATTCGTCGTGCATTCCAAGCCTATCTAAATCATACATAGTGTATGCTCCACTTGTGTGGTCCCTTGTTGTTGTTTATCAATGGCTCCTCTTATAATACTCTTGAAAAAATAGAGTTTTTTAGAATTTGTTAGTCTCTTGTAATCAACAAAGTATACTAATCCTTACTCTTATGGTGCACCAAATGTTGACTCAAGCTTTCTTTGTACAAATTCAATTCTACTATAAATACAATGTGCATTATCTATATTTCTAATTTTTCCACATTTCACTTCTTCCTTCACCCCTACATATATGTGTTTTTTGAAAAGAGGGAGCACATCTAATTAGCCACTGTGGATTGTTTTCACAGCGCAAGTATTTATTCCAATTATTTTTTAACACATATTTATATAACTTTGGGTATTCGTAGTAAAATATGTAACTTAAATAGGGGTGAAACAAGCATGTAAGTGTGAACGGTTGCAAATGATACTCAACATTTAAGTTGTTTGTACAATATGTTTTGATGCGAGTATGAACGCATTCTTAGTTTCAATTATCAAACTTGAGCCAACAAATGTGTTTTTAAAAAAGAGGGAGCATACATCTAATTACCCACTATGGATTGTTTTCCTAGTGCAAGTATTTATTCCATTTTCTTTTGAACACATTTTTATATAACTTTGTGTATTTAGAGTTAATCGTGCATAGTTACGTGCTTGAACGCATTCCACATTTCCTTATGTATACGCATTGTACAATGCAGCTATCACTTCCACCCTTTCTTATATAGGCCTCTACTCAATATTTAAGTTCTGAGTACAATATGTTTTGATCTGAGTATGGACACATTCTTAGTTTCAAATATCAAACTTGAGTCAGCAAATGTCTATTAGTTTGGTTTACATTTTTTTATAATTCAATAAATGATGAATATGCCTACCATAGTATCGAAACCACCTTTTACCATGTTTTTCATTGTGATATGTTCTCTTCTCACTACTTATTTTAATTTGTCCCCTACTACATGAACACACTTGTCTCTGCTATACACATACTCCAACAAAATTCTTTCAAGTTGTTGTGTGTCGATATGTCTTCTTATCTTTACACCTTTCTCTCGATTTCACCTATTGTTTGTCCAACTTCTTTTGCTAGCTAGAATTGTACAAAAAAAAACTATGCTACAAGCATAACTCCTTTTTCTTACAAGCTAGACAAAAATTTCCTTCACTTCCCATTTTTCCATATTCTTATATATGTCTTCACATTTTTTATGCATATTTTGAAAGCATTTTACATTTAGTCATTTCTCTAGAACGTAAATGGATCTGATAGGTTGTTGATTTGAAAGGTTAAATGAAGATATAGATAATAAAATGAAGTGTATCTTGTGAGCATTGGGTTGACTGTGTAAATTGAATCCATAATAGCATGTTGCACTCCACAACTAATTATATTTAGTATTTTCCAAAAATCATTATGCATTTGACAAAGGCTTAAGAAGAGAGGCCAGTAAAAATAATTCCTTTTGTGCTTTACACTAGCTTTTTACTTTCTATCTCTACATAGGCCTTGATTAGCACATTTGTTTTTGTCTCTATGTAAGAATTTATATTTCTAATAGTACATTCCTACTTTGAAGCCACATAATTCTTATCACTTGTCATAATCTTGTTGCTAAACTGTTATGAATAAATCTACAAGAAATTTGACCTATGAATGCTTTCTCCTAAAGCTTGTTAGATCTTGTTGTGCTTTGTTCCTTCTCTAATTTACACTTTTCTTGTCTTCACTGATACTTGTTCATACCTTGTGTCGTCACTTCTTTCTTCTTCTCTCCACTATATCTCTTTCTCTCTCTAATCTCCTTTTGGTATTTGCCTGACCTAATTGTCTAGCCTGCATTTGACCTAATTAGGGTTTCTTGATTCTTTTATAGGCCGTTGTAATAATAGGATGTCATCCTTGATTTAGTCTTTTCTTTTCCTTCTCGTTGATAAAGCTTTCTGATAAACTTTGCCGATAAACATAACCTTTTGCCGATAAACTATTCTTATCCAATAGTACTGTATACTTGATGTTAGTTTCCAACAATGAAAATCTTATCAAAATAATTCATTAGCCTATAGAGGATTTTGTCAAGTAACAATCTCCCCCTTTGGCATTGATGGCAAAACCTTTATATCACCATTCTTCTTAATGTTCTCCATTTGATATATTGCTCCCCCTTTTCCTGTACTCTCTTCATCTTCTGCTTTCCTCATTTATGTTTGCATCATTCCCATTCTCTTATTACTCCCATCTTCTTATCACTCCCCCTTTGACAGCAGTACCAAAGGTGACCAAAAGAAAATGTGATTATTGTGTTATTAGTTTTTTTATGCTCCTTCTGTCTGTACTTTTCCCAAAAATGTATCACATTGATTATGTAGGTGATTTATTGTGGTGATATGACTCTTCACATTTATTATTATGTTGGTAAAATCTTCTTTATCATTCTTGTCTACTATGCTCAGTAGGTTAGATGTAGCTTGTATTTGTTTCTGCATCATATCCATAAATATACTTATCATACATGATTCCTCAATTGATATATTATTATGATTCCTCAATTGATATATTATTACCTTTAGGTAGCTTCTTTGTGATGCCAGTCGTTGTAGTTAATGTCTCCTTTATATCTTCCAGTCTCACTGATAACATGTTTGTGACTTCTGTCTTTTTATTTATGCTTTTTTCAGTAAATGATTTGTGTTGTATTTTTTCTCTTATTTCTGCTTTAAGATTCTGATTATCTCTGATTATGTCCACAAATGTTCTTAACTGTGTTCATCAATAGTGATTTTCAGTAGTAAGCTTGAAAATGTGTCAATTGTTCTCTTCATGATTTTATTCTTTTGTTTCTCTCTTAACTATTTCTCAATAGCTGTCTTTTCTCTCTATTTCTCCATGTATAATAGTTGTTCCTTATAATGTAGCTTATTTGGATCTTTCTTCAAAATTGCAATGTTGGGTCTTTCATCTAATTCTTCTATTTCTTCAGTTTCTCAATCTTTGTTTCTCTTTTCTTGTGTTGTTGTAATCATTGTCATACTTTCTTGCAGTTTGTTCTTCCTCAGTTTCTAGTATCTCACTGATAGCGGGTGTTATATCGCTAGGATATATTTCCTGTTCAGTTTCAGTGTATTCATTTGTATTTTCTAGTGTAATTTGTTCCTCAAGATATTCATCTTCCTCAATACTTGTATCATCAACAGATTCATCCTGTATTTCAATAGGTTGATCCTCTTGTCCTTCTTCAAATCTTATCGGGATGTCTTCCCTTTCTGTTGTAAAAATCATGTTCCATTTCTGTAGTGCATCATCTTCTACTTCTTCCTATAATCCTACTAGTAACTTGGTTGTTCTTCTCTTCTTAAGAAATCTATTTTCATATTTCGTCATTAATAAATTAATCTTTTCAACACTTGTTCCTGGCTTTGTGATAATCAAAGTTCTTTCTGTGCTTAACTTTTCTTGTTGTGCGGCTTAATTCTATCTTATATTGATTTTTTCGAGTATTTCAATAGGTTGATCCTCTTGTCCTTCTTCAAATCTTATCGAGATGTCTTCCCTTTCTGTAGTAAAAATCATGTTCCATTTTTGTAGTGCATCATCTTCTACTTCTTCCTATAATCCTAATAGTAACCTGGTTGTTCTTCTCTTCTTAAGAAATCTATTTTCATATTTCGTCATTAATAAATTAATATTTTCAACACTTGTTCTTGGCTTTGTGATAATCAAAGTTCTTTCTCTGCTTAACTTTTCTTGTTGTGCGGCTTCATTCTATCTTATATTAATTTTTTTGAGTATTTCAATAGGTTGATCCTCTTGTCCTTCTTCAAATCTTATCAGGATGTCTTCCCTTTCTGTAGTAAAAATCATGTTCCATTTTTGTAGTGCATCATGTTTTACTTCTTCCTATAATCCTACTAGTAACTTGGTTGTTCTTCTCTTCTTAAGAAATCTATTTTCATATGTCGTCATTAATAAGTTAATCTTTTCAACACTTGTTCCTGGCTTTGTGATAATCAAAGTTCTTTCTCTGCTTAACTTTTCTTGTTGTGCAGCTTCATTCTATCTTATATTGATTTTTTTGAGTAATTCCTCGGGAATGTTGCGTCTTAACTCATTTGGAAATCTTTTAGATTTGTGTAAGTGAAATACTATTGCATCTTCTATAATTTCTTATCTTCTTCTGTCCATTTCTTGTACTTGATTTTGTGAATGTGTCTGATAGTTCCATGCTCTCTTATTCCTTCCGCTAAGTCATTAGTTGTCCTCAGTATTCTTAATCTTGATTGTTCAATCTCAGGTTCATTTTCCTTTCTTTGTGTCCTTGTGCTTGCTTCTATTGTTGATTTTCCTTTTGTATACTTCTTTGTTGTATACTGCACTATTCTGGTAGATTGTCTGTGTTTAGCTCACTTAATCTTGATCTTGGCATATGCTTCAGGTATTGTAGTTGATTTATGTTTTCTAAATGTACTGCTAAATTCTCCTTTGATTTATTTTTTTCTGATATTATCCTTCTGTAAACTTCTTCATAGGTTCCAAACCGATTAGATTCCATATCCTTAGGTTGATTCAATATTTTCTCAATACTTGTTATTAATTCATTCTTCTTTGCTTCATATCCAGTAGGTTGTAGCCATGAAGTTCATGGTTCCACTGTTTCAATTATGTATGAGTGTGTGCTAACCAAAAAATATATATCTTTCTCATATTTCTTAACAATGTGAGGTGGTATCCGATATCTTCCATACATTCTTATTTGCAATTCTCTGAAATAACTCCACATTATTGTATTGTAACTTCTTCCCAATTGTTCAATATATTTCTTTGTCCAAAATTGAGCTGAAATTTGCTTTAAATCTATGTTTTTTTCTTAGTTGGTAGTTTCAAATCCATATTTATTTTCCCCTTTTTTTAACGAATATGGATTGGATAAGATGGTTGATGTCATTGTATAGTTATGCCTCCCTCCATAATAATTAGTTCACTGTTATATTTATTTATTAACTTCTAATGATTTTTATTATATTTAAATACACTAATAGATTTCTCATATAGATCTATAGTTTTACAAAACTTTAAGTTCCTTAGTTGTAAGAAACTTTTAGTTTACCTTATGATTTTATAAACTTAAAATATATAAGAATAAGGTATCTCAACTTTGGTTAATTTACCCCTAATTTGTATACAAAAAAATTTATATAAGAACTACAAAAAAAATAATTTTATTTATGAAAGTGCAAAGTGCAAAAGTAAATTAATTTGTAAAAATATAAAATAGAAATAAAAAGTAAGTTTAGATGTGCAAAAATAAATCAAAAACTCTAAAATCAATTTCATTACTTTATTTCTTAAAAATATATCCAACTCAAGTTTTCTCTTTTATGTATAAAGTGTAAATTATCATTTCATTTAACACACTTTTTAACTAAAGATTTTTAAAAAAAAAATTAATTGGTAATAAATGATTTTTTAATTTAAAAAAATTAGATTTTTCAAATTTTTATTTTAATATACAATTATTTTGAATTTATTATTCAAAAATAATAAGATTTTTGTTTTATTTATAAAGTTTTAAAGCAAATTTTTTATTTTAACAAAGATATTTCAAGATTTTATTATAGTGTATGAGATAATAGATTCTTTAAATATTAATTTTAGTTATATATCTAATTTTAATTTTAAATTATAATATAATATAATTTTATTTATTATTCATAAATAATAAAATTTTTGTTTTACTTATAAAATTTGGAGTTAATACTTAGTGATGTGGAAAGTTTATTTGAAGCATAAAATTCAAATTGGAGGGGATGCTATATTTATGCACTTATTAAATATTCTATGTGTTAGTGAAATTGTAGATAAATATTAATGTAATAAAAAACATGCAATCTATTGTAGATATATAAATATAAATATAAAAATAAAAAATAATATTGATTTACATTGTTTTTTTCCACTTTTACCAATGATTTACATTGTTTTTTGACACTTTTACCAATGATTTACATTGTTTTTTCCACTTTCGCCAATATTGTTTTTAGGTTTTAGTTGGCTATTTATTTCGAAATCATCGCTCCATTAAAAACCATACCAGAAATCCCAATATTACAGCTGCCCACACTAACCAACCATGGATGGCTTCCCTTAGGCACAGATTTCCTTCTCATTCTCTGTCTCCTCCCCAAAGAAGACACAGATCTCCTTCTCATTCTCGTTCTCCTAACAGATGTTCTTCCTGTTCTTTGCTCTTATATCCTTTTCCTTCTTATTCATCTCGTCATTCTCCTTCCACTTCCACTTCTCCTTCTCCTTCTCCTCTCCAGAAGAGGCAACGCCATTACCATAGCAGCCACAAATCTCGTTCCCTTTCTCGTTTTCCTCGCAGATTTCCTTCCCATTCTCATTCTCCTCCCCACAAACGGCACCGCCATTATCATAGCAGGCACAGATCCACATCATCTTCAACTGAAAGTTCACGGGATCGAATCCCACTACGACACCGGTCCAGAAAAACCCATTTGAGGCGTAGCAGAAGCCGTGACAGACGCAGCAGGCATCGCCGTGATTACCGTTCAAGACCTTCAAGATATATGAGAAATTATCCTTTTGAGAGAAGGAATGAAAACCCAATAGTAAGGTCATCTCCATTATTGATTTACAGACATTTTATCAACGGCCTCAATGTCAACATGTTACCAGAGGAAGCACAACGCAGGTACAAACCCTACCTGTGCCAGCTCAAAAAGGGCTTTTTTGCTGCACATAAAGATGACCAGAGGTTAAAAGATATGTACCATCCTTCCCGCATACAGTCCGCCATTAACAAACAGTCCGCCATTAGCAAACGGACTGAATATTCAAATGCAGGGGCAGAAAACTTCTTCTACCATCTCCAAAATGGTAGTTTGATGCTCTTGACTTCGAACCCACCTGGGAATGCTGTGAGACATTTGAAGAACTTGAACCAGGCGCGCTGCCTCATTGCCAAGGTTGACGCAGAGAAGGGTATTCAACAAAATCTTCTGCTTTCCTCCCAGCAAGATGGGTCTTTTGCCCAGTTTGTCAGTGTAAAAAATTCAGATCAAGGCATTACAACTCTTGTTGGGATAGAGCTTTTGAATGTGGTGATTACATATTTGTGGGTTGTTCATGCAATCCATTACTATGCAATGACTGAACTAGGCAATGATTTAATTGCTAGAGAGGAGAAAAATCTGCCAGCTGCTGAAGTTGAACAGAGGTTGGATTGTGTGTGGCAGGCGAGGATGCAGGCCAGGGATCCTTTGGTCTCTCTGGGAAAATATAAGCTGGAATGTTTGGTTAACAGAAATTTATGTGCCCACTTTACCATAGTGGAAAAAGAGAAAGGAGATGGGCATATTAAGATTAAGTATGTTTGTAAAGAGAATTCTTGTGGCAAATGCTTTAAATCATTTGGGGATATCATAGCTCATATCAATGATGAACACAGTGGGGTTGTGGAAGGTTACAGTGCACAGGCCATGGAGGAGATTTACTTGGAGAATTATATGAATGATCCCTTTGCACCATGTACTGTTAATTATTGGTGGATAGCCCTTTTGGAAATCATTTCTGATACTGTGGAGTGGCTGTTTTAAAGAGGGAATCGTAAGGTGTTAGTGGAAATAGGAAGATCCAAATTTGTAGTAGATTTTTATAGTACTTTGAATATTTTTCCCAAAAGTAACATCTTTTGGGGATTCTAATGTTTTTTTTGGTAAGGATTTGTCTTGGGGATTTTAATTTGAAGACTGGTTGATGGTTGGATATTGTGTTTGAGTTCGAAAGTTTTAGGACTGCATATTCATAACATATATAATTTAAAATTTTGAAAGAATGTCTGATGTTATTATATCTTGATGAATAAATTATTTTTTCCTGAGAGAATGTATGATGTTATTATATCTTGATAAATAGTATAATTTTGTAGAAAGTTTACTATATTCTCACTTACATACGCTTTCATATATTTGTTTACCCTGGATGCAGATTGCAAAAATAAGAAAAAGATTGATAATGATAGCAAATATGCAATGCTCTGGCTTAGAACTTTCCATGTCCGTTGTGGTCGCACTTCCATGCTGGAAACACTCGGTTTTAAATTCACATAATCAGTCCTAAATTCTAGTAGCCCTGCTCCGATGGTTTTTGACACATAACTCTCTGTGTGAACAGTTTAAAGACAATATAAAAGCCTTTACGGATACCCTTTTTGGTTTCTATAACATATGTGAAACTAAGATATTGTTACTTTAAAACATATCACCCAAAAGCTGACTGGTAATCTGATCATGAGCCCCAATTAGCCCTGCACAGCGACGAAATTGCTCATAATTTCTCACAAACACTTCAAAATAAGGAATTAATTACATTTTCAGATACCCTTTTGGACCATTTAAAACATATGTGAAAACTAGCATATGTTGTTTTGGAACATATTAGTCAAAAATGGACTGGTAACGCTGTCTTGAAGGCCTAACTAGAGTAGAAAACAGGATATTTGAGGCATATCTTTTGATGTAGGAATGAAATAGAGGATCCAGGGTCATTTTTGGATACCATTTGGACTTTATACAACATACATAAAGATCAGGGTAGGTTGTTTTAAACCAAACCTCTCAAATAATGACTGTACTTCTGCAATTAGGTTCCTTTCTACACAAAAACACACTGTTACCAACCTAGGACACCATCATATTGCTCACAAACACCATCCTTCACGCCTGAAAAATTCAAAATCATTAAATACACTCCCCAAACATTCAAACTACCAAATTAGAGGAATTTGCATTGGTGGAAAGAGCCACAACCATAACTTTTGCATCAAAACCCTCATGCTCACGGGTTTGCAGACCTGTCATTAGAATTCGCTTGATTCTCCACAAAAATGCATGAAACCAGATTCATTTAAAAGATAATTCTTATTACTAAATGTTCCAATACATTTTGGATTGTTAAAACTCAATACAAGGTTGCAACAAACGCTGAAACAGTAAGAAATCAGAAAATTTCTGGAAACAGTTAAATATTTTATTGATTTTCTTCATGTACAAAGTCTTCCATCCGGCCACCACCACTTGGATTCGACCATACAATGACCTCATAAGCATTTTACAATACTTTCCCAACTGTTACAACTAATTTTCAAACTCCCTTAACCATTGGAATTACAATTTGTGCAATTTTGCACTTTTTCAACTTAACAATTTTTTGACAATAAGACAACATTTGACACCTTTTGACAACATTATAAAACATGACTAAAGTGACTCCTATCACATCAAAAATGATCTATTATGACCTTGTGAGACCCAAACAAGACTCAAAACATCAAAATTCATTATTTGACCATGTCCATGAAATGAAGCTAGGTGCCCTTCCACCAGTGGCTCTTCAAAAAACCAGTACTTATACACCCTAACTTCGCACACCTGTAGAACCTAAACTATATGTTGGATTTTGAGAAAAAAAATTGTTGTCTCTGTATGCGAGTTAACTGCTTTAAGCTAAGGTTTTAGCTTCTGGGTATTGACATATCTCTCGATAGAGATCATTGAACGACAAATGGTCAAAAAGTGGCCATATAAAAGTGTCGTCTGATACCTACTCAAAGATTCACCAAGAATCATTCACTAAAAAATGCTAGTACTTGTGGCCAAATGTCCCATTACTCGTACACAAATGTCCCAATAGTGGTGTACAAATGGGCCAATTACCAACCAAAAAAGCTAAAAAATGATTACGTATTAGTACATGAGTGATCATTTTTTAGGCTCTTTTCATATTAGTAATTGGAGGGTCATCATAACAAAACATAATGGTTATTGGACCCCCTATCGAGTGTTGGTGCTCTTCCCCTATCTATTATGACTAAAGGTTGATGTGATGGATGGTTTCACCAAGTTTCGCAGAGAGTGTTTGCGGAAAGAGATAATTTTTTATGCTCGTTTGAGTTTAAAGCAAGAAATAGCAATAGCTAAAGGGGAGAAATTATTTTGGCAAATGAACTGGAGAGTCGTAGGAAATGATGACATTAGTCATTCATTGTTAGCGTTCTCGAGGAGTAGAGAGAAAAGATACACGTTTTATTTTTTCATAAGTATCTCAATTTCTAGGAGATCACATTGTGGTGTAGTTGTGTCTTGGTTTCACTCTTAATGGTGCAGGTTCAAATCCCCACTTGGTCTAAATATGAGTGTTAATGTTGGTTTGGGCCCACCTTGGTGGTCGTGCCGGTTGTTGTTGGTTGAGGTTGTTGGTGGATGTGCTTGAGACTGTTTGTGGCGCGAAGGAGGGTTCCCCGGTGTGATCAAGGAGGAGGAGGTGTTCCTCAGTGTGTTGTTGAGGATGGTGTCCCCCATTGTGACCCCACTGGCTCAAAGCTCCAGTCAAAAGTGACTATTACTGATCAAAAGTTTAAAAAAAAAAAAAGTATCTCAGTTTTTGTATACGATTTCGCAACTCCTTATATTTCTTAGTGTTCATCTACAACTTGAGCTTTGGTTTTTTGCTGATTTTTTCCAAGGATTAGTTGGAGGCTTTTTTGAAGCTTTGGGTTTGAGATTATCGAATCCCCTTTATTTCCTAAGATCAAACACCCCAAAGCAATGAATGCAAGAGGTATTGAAGAATCCTCATATAGTTGTGGTCTGAGTAGTTCAAGGGATTTTAGGAGATGAATTTTTAAGAGCAGATCATAAGTATAGGATAAACATGGATATTCATGTTGTTTTCTTGGCCACTTTGTTGTATGTAGGTATGGATAGGATTGTGACAGAAAAGATTTGCCGCAAAATCTTTGGGAAGGAATTTTTAGAAGATTTAATTAGGGTTTTGAGAAACATTGAAAAAAATCTGGCTATTTTTCTCCCTAAAGACTATGATTTGCTATTAGAAATGGACAAACCTCTAAAAGATACCCCATTTTAGTCATTGAGGATTAGCAAATATTTAGGGATAAGTGGTTTGGCATTAGAGAAAAAAATTGACTTCCTCAAGAAGTTATACAAACTACGAAAGAATGAAGGGCCTTCATGGATTTAGGATTTTCTGAGGGCAGAGAAGTTGGTCACTGAGGAAGAAGGGGAGGCCAGGTTGGTGAATGATGGTGACAAGATCCACAATAAAAAACAAATGCTAAACATCCTTGTACTACAACGACAGAAATTTAAAGACAAGCATATAAGACCCCCCTGTAGTAACCCATTCTACAGATAATAAACTTCAAGTAACTCATTGAATAGTAAAAAACATACAATGACAATTCAAATATACTTTATTATTCCATATAGTCTTCAATCACAACACAAATATGCAGCCAAAGACTCCCTGTCACAAATTGATGCTTAAAAGGCATCTGATGAAAGAACAAAAATTACATTCACTTTATTTTGGCAAGAATAAGATAGCAAGACCTACCATGTTATTGGTCTTCGTCTATCTGCTAAAACCTTCCTTCCTCTACTTATTTGTTGATGCTTTGTCTATTCCTTCATAGGATTTTTGACTGCTCATCCCCTTTTCTCAAAGATATCGCTACCTTATTTCCTTCGTGGCACCTCTCCCTTCTTGGAGCATTATTTTCTTAGAGTCTCCTAAGTCCATTTCTAGAGGTCCTAGTCGTGTTGATCAATTCCCTACCTCTTTTTATTTGATGCCTATACCCTTTTTACTACTTTCATTTTTCCTTTATATTTTGGCAGGGATGATCCCCTTATCTCTGATGACATGTAACTGATTGAATGTTTGAAGATGTTAAGTTGATCACCGAAATGCAGAAGGATAATGAAACACATTAAATCAGTTAATGAAATGTATTGTCATTGATGTCAACTTGATATAATCTAATCGGTTATAATCAAAGTGTCAAAGACTTCAGAGAATCAAAGAGAAAAAGATTATGCTTTCAGTAATGCATAAAAGACAAGTATTCACAATATGACTTCAAACACCAACGGTCAGTGAACACTGACGGACAGAGATCACCAAAAGTCAAATTCATAGTGATGCCCAAGCAAGAACACTGACGAGTAGAATCACAAGCATAACCGACGGCCAGAAACATAGTGTAAACCGATGGAGAAGCCCGAGGGGAACTGGTGTGTTGACCGACACTATCAAAGAGTTAAACACCAAAATTAACTTGACTTCAGAAATGACAAAATATCTAGTTGGCAAAGCTAAATATAGACGTAACTGGTAGTTATCTTTGTTTTCATCGACAAGATAAAGCCAGAGATAAGTAATGGATTTAAAGTTGTTTTGTCCAGTTGGCAAGAAGATCTCAGCGAGATAAAACAAGAGTTTTTCTTTAAATCTAATTGGCAAGAATTGTGGAACACGCCAAGATCGAGAAAATCAAGAACCTAACAACGGTGATATCATGTCTATAAAGAGACAACTAAATTCATTACGAATTGGTGAGGTGGGTGAATGAATGAAAAGAGGATGTTGAAGAGAAACTTCATATAGTCCTGATCAACAAGCTGAGGAAAGAGCTAAATTTTTCTGCAGACACCGAGCAACAGAGCACATCATCACCGAGCAAAATCAAAGTGGTGCAAAGGTATAAACTGAGATATATTGATCAGAATAGTTTTATGAGATTACAATAGATCTGAAAATCTATAAGTATAAGTTGTATATGTGAACAGATCATACTGTTTCAGTTTAACCATTGATTCAGAAAGTCTCTTAACCGAGCCGGATTTAAAGATCCTTTCTATATTGAGATACATCGTAAGGAGTATCAAAAAGTTTGATCATAAAGATAGCATGAGATGCCAGATACCTATTGACATGCCAAGTGAGTGTTTGATCAAGGAAGGTAGCATAGAGATGCCCGATATCAAGTGACAGACTAAACTTTTAAATCCTCTAACAAGGTCACACCTAACAGTGTGTTTGTAACCTTTAATAGGGTTGGCTCTTCACCGAGCTCACTTCCGAAGAGTGAAAATTTTGGGTTACCGATCCCAAGTGGTTTTTCCCTTAACAAGATTTCCACATTAAAAATCCATGTGTCAATGTATTTATGAGTCATTACTTTGGTGTTTTTCATTACACATAACTTAATTGGATTGATCGGTATACTCTAGATAATTTACTATCTTTTGGTAAATTAACAGACTATTATTTGGTAAACATACAGTAGAAGGTTTTACAAAGCATTCCAAGTAGTAGTAATTTGATAAAAGTATGTGGAGGCATTCATCTTATAAGACTGAAGATAACTAGAGGCTTAATATTTTGGTACTAAGTTTTTGGGTTGATTATTGGAATATTTTTGAGGCCACTGATTCACCCCCCCCCCCCTCT
>MU223774.1:3707117-3764403 GCA_018584345.1 Thuja plicata | reverse complement strand
ACTAACAATTGGTATCAGAGCTTGTGTGCTTAGAAAGGGAGTTTAACAACTCAAGCAAAAGATCACAAGATGAACAGACGAGATGTGCCCAAGTTGAATAAAGACAACTTTGCATCATGGCAAAGCAAAATAAGACTCCACCTATCAAGTATTGGAAATGATATTGTTCAATACTTAGATACTGAATATGTGTTGCCTACAGGACCTCATACTCTTGAGCAATTAAGAGTAAAGCATGAGCATAACTACATGATGATAGAACTTGCATGATCACTCTCCGATGTTGAGTTTGAAGATGTCAAAACCTGCACCTCTGCAAAGCAAATGTGGGATAAGTTGAAGCTTGTACATGGAGGAGATGCCAATGTACTAAGAGCAAAGGTAGAAAGCCTAAGAGGGAGGTTTGATGACCTAAGGACGAACGAAGGAGAAAACATCACTCACTATAGCTGCAGAGTCAAAGAGGTAGTAAATGCTATCTGAGGAGTTGGAGGTGTACTTGAAGAGGAGACAGTGGTAAGAAAAATCTTAAGAACCTTATTGCCTATTTATGCTATTAGAGTTTCTGCTATTCAAGAAATGAGAGCAGTTGCAAACAATATAGTTACTCTAGATAGTATGATTGGTAGACTAATTTCATTTTAAATGAATAACTTTGACAATAGTGTCTTACCATCTATAGAATTTGCATTCAAATCTTCTCTAAAGATAAGTAACTCAAGTCATAGACATGTTGTTACAAGTGATAGTGACAGTGATAATGAGGATCAAGGACTTGATGAGATTGAAGCACTTATGGAAAGAAGATTGAAGAGAGGCAAAGGTAGATACAAATGTAAATTACCACTTGTATGTTTCAATTGTAAAGAGGTTGGACACTTTGCTTCAAGATGTCCAAACTGAAGAAAAGATGACAGATCATATGAGAAGAAGTTTCATAAAGGTCATAATAGATATTACCAGAGCAACCGACAATCTGACAAAAGAGATACCCGAGACTACAAGGACAAAGGGAAGAAATCTTTGTACCTAGCCAAGAACAGAGCTGATGACACCGACACCGAATCAGAAGAAGATATCGAGATGGTATTTGTAGTCATGAAGGATGATTCAGACGAAGATGAAGAAAGGTATGTAGAAACTGCACTCATATCTAAAGTTAGTAAAAATGATGTCTGGATCATAGATAGTGGCTGCACTCACCATATGACCGGTGATAAACACAAGTTTGAGACTTTTGAATACTATAATGGTGGTTCAGTGAGAATGGGAAATGATACACCTTCTTCAGTTGAAGGTAAATGAACCATAATGCTGAATAACCTGATAAAATGTGAAAATGCCTACTTGGTAAAAGGACTGAATTATAATTTGTTAAGTGTTTCACAACTGAACAATTTAGGTCACAAAGTAGCATTTGAAAATAAGAAGGCAAAGATCTACAATGAATCAGGAAGGTTGATTGGTACCAGTGAGCAGACAAAAGGTAACCTATATTTTGATGACACTAACACCACTTGTTTGATGGCTAGAAACGAAGACATTTTGTTGTGGCACAAAAGATTGTGTCATGTGAAATTTGACAACATGATAAAGATAAGCAACAAAAGGAATGTCAGAGGCTTACCGAGTATGACTAAGCTTGAACATATCATGTGTAAGAATTGTCAAAAAGGTAAGATGACAAGGTCTAGTTTCAAGAGTAAAACCCATACATCTACTGCAATTCTAGAATTAGTCCATATAGATCTATGTGGACCCATGAGAACAAAGAGATACTATGGAGATAGGTATTTTATTCTATTTTTTGATGTTTTTTCTAGAATGATGACATCCATGTTTTTAAAAGATAAATCAAAAACATTTAAGATGTTTAAATGGTATAAAGCAATGGTAGAAAAACAAAGTGAAAAGAAATTGAAATGCTTAAGGTCAGATAGAGGAGGAGAATTTACTTCAGAAGAATTCACTGACTATTGCAATGAGCATGAAATTAAAAGAGAAGTTTCTGCACTGAGGACACCACAACAAAATAGAATTGCTAAAAGGAGAAATAGATCAATTGTTGACTATGCAAGAACATTGATGATTGAGAAAAGCATCACTCAAACTTTCTAGAGGGAAGCTGGCAGTACTGATGTCTACACATTAAACATAGTATGATTGAAGAAGGACACAAAGAAGACACCCTATGGGCTTTGGTATGGTCATACACCCAATGTAAGTTACTTCATAATCTTTGGTAGTCAATGTTACATATTGAAGGATGATAGAAATGGAAAACTTGACTCCAAAACTGGTGAAGGTATCTTCCTAGGGTACTCAACCAAAATCAAGGCTTATAAATGTCTTAACAAGTCATCTAACAAAATCATTGAACGTGCAAATGTGAAAATAGATGAATTTGCAGAAAAGAATGATAAGGAAAGCAAAAAGGAACCAGAGGACTACAACAAGTTGTTTATATAGAACATGACACTCTACCCGAGAAATAGTGTGTCGCTCCTGAGCATTAGAACATTGCACCCGAGCATTAGGCTGCAATTACCGACAATCAGGATAATCCTCAAGATGATGTTCCGAACAATGGAGATGAAAATGAACGTGAAGAAGATGATCAAAATGATGAACACATAGCTGAACCGAAACTTGCCAAGTATGTCAGAAGGAATCATCCACAAAACCAAATCATAAGAGACAAGAAGGATGAAACAAAAACAAGAAGTAAGTCACTTAACAATGAGCACAATCGTAATGCGGTCCCCTTAGTTGAGAGAAACATTATAGAGGCTATACATGCATGGAAGTATTGATTTAATACATTAAAAGATGAAATATAATAAAAAAAATATTTAAGGACAAAGTTAGATCTCAAGGTCCAAACTCAGAGGGATATTTGGAAAGGACAACAAATCTTGAATGTTTCAACATAACAAAATAATAATATGTCATTTGTCAAAATCAGTGGTCATGAGTCACAAGGAGGAATGACAATGTTAAATTGTCAAGAAAAATGATTTTCATTGCTTAAAATTAGTGGTGAGATATAAATAGGGGCATCATTAATGTCAAGATAGTGACTGTATTATCAAAGTGACAGTGAAAATAAACACAATGCAAGCAATTAAAGGATGATTGAAGAAGGTAGATTTTGTTATACATTGTGAACAAGGATTATACAAGAGAAACCTATTGTTAGGCCAGTGGCATCCCCAGACATAGAATAGAAAACAATCATGAAAAAAGATATTCTTCACTATTATGAGAAAGTGGGAAATGAGCAGAAATAAAGAATAGAGATGCCAAATGTCATGAAGAACAGAGATAAACTTTGTTTGAACAACGAGAAGGATAATGAAGTTTGGATAAATAAGCATGATTTGAAATAATGAATATAGATGCTACATAGTTGATGAGAGAGAAAATAAGAGAAAAAGAGATAACCAATAAAAAGAGGAGACAATGATCAAGAATCGTATGTCACATGATCCATTTGACCAAAATAGAGCCTATGAGGTGATGAAAATGATAGTAGCATTAAAGTGGAGTAAATATCTCATCACATAGCAACAGTATAAGGACGTTTCAAGAAGTACAAATGATCAATGTATTCTCTAAAGTTATGCATTATTTCAATGTAGTCAACAAGTCATTGTAATGATTAAGTAGCATTATCGCAGACACAACAATGGAGGACAAAGATGTAATATAGTAACCTTAAGGCCCTTATGAGATGTAGAAGACAAAAACAATGACCATGAACATGAATGGATTTGTGTTGAGAAAAAATGGAAAAAAGTTAGGGGGCAGTGATTAAACTTGGGCAAAAGATAGAGATACAGTGACATGAATGATGTAATAGTAGTGACATTTGATTTCTCAGAGTGCAGTGATAATCAATTAAAGGTGAAGATATCAAACTATTTGATGAGAAAAGAGCGTGACTTTTTTGTTGAAGACCACAAATGTTACAAACTTACAAGGGAGATGGAAGCTTCACTGCACGATTACAATTGATCTAGAAGGAGGCCTTTTGGGGTTCAAATTTGAATTAATCAGTCTGGAGCCTGATTTAATGGTTTTGAAAATAAGAGCAAGGGATTTATTCCAAATTTTGAGGATATGGCATGAATTTAAAATTTAAATTTCAAGATGGTGAACATGTCGGAGTCAGGCCTTGATTTTTAGGGACACATATATAGAGATCAGAACTCTTGATTTGAGAAAAGTTTCCAGTTTTAGCATACCTAGCACAAATCAAGGGAAGATAAATAAGTTATAGAGAAGTAAAGGTCTCCAGATGGGTCAAGAACCATTCAAATCAAGTTTTGAGACCATAATTAACATGTTTCCTTCATTTTTCACCTTAATTTTGAGGAGTTTTCAGTTATGCTCGACCCAAAAGGTTATCTTACACAAACTGAAGCATCTTTCAAGGAAGTTTCCATCTCTTCATAAAGATTTCTAGGAGACCTTTCTATAAGGCTTATCTTTCTTCATTTCTCTAGATTTATTTCTTCTCCCTTTTGCATGCAAAAGTGGAAATGTATTGTAACTCATGTACCAAATTTCTATAATATCTCTTTTTTATTCATAAAAAAATAATTTTTTCCTTCTTTATTCTCTTTTTCATTATGGTATATGAATATTTTATGAGGAATCTATTTTGATTATGTTTCCAATCCTTTAGTTTTCCACCATTTCAAAGCAATAATGATCAGGAGAATACATTTCTAGTATAGGTCATACATCAAGTACTTTTCACTTAGTTTGGAGTTGTGAAAATGTAGTTTTCCTTCATACAAGCAGTAATACCTTTGTATGAATTTTTTATGTGCTATTTGTATCAGGTGGAGTTGTGAAAAGTATAGATTGTGAGTCAAGTTATCAACTTCAGATTTGAATTTTCAGTGAATCACTTCCTAATCTATTAGTTTTTTTAAGTTTTCAAGCATTTCTATCCCTTTCCCTCAAAATTTATTTGTTTTAAGTGACTTTAAAAGGGAACAAATCCTGTAATCTGGAGGTCTACTTTCAATATAGGTCACCCACAACCTGAAATTAGTCTCATGTATCACGGGATTGTTGTGCTTTCAACTTAACATTTCAGGTACAATCCTATGTGATAACAATTATATATTGAGAATGCATATAATCAACAAAGCATCATTTTCTTATGTGTGATTTTGAGTTACTTTGTTCCTTAAACTTGAAGATAAATAGTATATTTTTTGGATGGTCTAAACTATACCTTAGTTTGCTTTCCTCCTTGGTTGTTTATTGTGTTTGCATTCTAACTATATCAAATTCGATGTTTCAACATTAGTCTATTAGCATTGTGGATAATAAATTCATATAGTTTTTATGGTTTTGTTCAAAGCAATGTTAATCATGTTAAAAGTGCTTTTAATGTACATCTACAATAAAAAAAATTCTATTAGTTATTTAATTTCTTTTTATCAAGATAATAAAAGTAATATAACACAAAAAATTCATTTCTTTACTTGATATCTTATGAGTGGTTTGATTTCTATTAAGATGCATTATGGGTAGCTTATTTAATAGGCATTTTGCTATCTCAAGTCATCAAATTAATAATGTCTTTTTGGTGCTCTCTTTTTCTCTTTTATCTTTTTTTAGGGATTCAAGACTGTCACATGATGGTGATAATTCTCCTCATTGGTAAGAACTTGATTGCTTATAATTTATCATAGGCACTTAAATTTGAGTTTTTTTATTTTGGTAGTTGTCATAACCTTGATGCTTTTAATTTCTCTTCGAGCAATAGTGTCTCTTCTTCCCCAAGATCAAGAAGTCAAACAAATTACATTTCTAGAAGTCAATCCAAGTACTGATCCTACAACATCTCAATGTGGTTTTTGTGTTTTGAGTTTAATTTTGACTACTTGTATTGTTCTTTGGTAGAATGTGACAATTGTTTCAGAATTTAATAAACTTTTAGACTGTAAAATAATGTCATGGTTTCTGATTAGGGTAAGCGTAATACACAAGGAAGATGTTGAGATATTACAATTTATTCTTAGTTTTATTTGAATAATTATTCTTTAAGTTCTATTTAATCATCTCATTGATGTTTGTACTGTGTAGTGTGTGTACATTAGATACTTTTTGTATATTTTGGAGTGAAGAAGAGTCTACATGGTAGAAGATGAACAATATTTAAAAACATTAAAAAGACTGGTGGTTGAACTAATGTTGTAGCATAGTTCATCCCTTTTCTATATTTTTGGAATTGTGAGGAATGAGACTGCTTGAAGACTAGTATTGGATAGTATCACAATGACAAGTAGTTGAACTTTTATTCTAACATAGTTTATGGCAAGTCAAAGGCCTAGAAATGATTCATTTTGGAATTATCTTCTTCATGTATTTCAAAAACATTTTTTTAACAAAAAATGATGGTATAGTTATGTAAGAGTTAAAATTTTAGCATTAAGATTCTTAATATAGTTTATTGTTATTTTAAATATTTTATTTTGAATAAATTAAAATTTATAGTTCTAATAATTTTTTTAAAATTTAATTCTTCTAACCATTGACATGTGAAAGATTTTATTATTTTAGTCTAAACTGAAAATCTATAAATTGGTAATGTATCAATATTTTAATTTCACCTAATCTTAACTCTAAATGCATTACACTAATGACAGGAACTCGAACGCTTTGCGTCTCTTGTTCTTTAAAGGTCGCTAGCTCAATGGAAGAGCACCTGCTTTACAAGCAAGAGGATGGTGATTTGATTCCATCATGCCTTAATATGACTAAATTAATGACTAAATATATGAATACAGTAATGACTAAATTAATGACTAAATATGTCTAAATTAAGGACTAAATATATGAATATTTAGTAATGACTAAATTTTAATGATTAAATATATGACTAAATATATGGCTAAATTAATGACTAAATAAATGACTAAAATAGTTTAGTCATAAATTTCATCACATTATAAAAGACTAAAAATAAACTGTTAATAGTCACATGACTAAGCTTAGTCATTTATATGCAATTTTTAGTAGTTTATTTAGTCACATATTGTTGTTTTTGTACTAGTGACATACAATCATTACTAAAGGATTTTTGTTTCAAATTATACATTTTAAGTTGATCTTTCTTGATGCTTGTACATATATTATTCTGTTGCACTTATGGCCATGTTACATTGACTCATCTATTTTGTGTAGCATCCCTTTGTCTCTTGATGCAAAAAGGGGGAGAGTTCTTTGGTGTTCTACCATTAAGGTAAAAGAGGGATTTTGTTATCCCTTAGTTGTTTCCAGTTGTTTCCAGTTGTTTCCCTTCATGCCAAAGACACACAAAGACAACCACATTGATTGTACATGTATTCAATATTCTTCTTATAAGTTGGTATAGTATTGTCACACTTTCCATTGACATGCTTTGGAATATTTTGATAGGCTTGGAACTACATCTTTGGCAAATAGCATGATTCACAGTGTATTATCTCTTTTTAATGATGACATATTTTAGTGATGGTACTTGTATTGGCTCTTCTTGACAGTGGATATATACATATATGCATACATATTGTGTCCTATTTCATTTGTGTGGTTTATGTTGTTGCTTTGAAATCTTATTAGTTGATACATTTTGAGTCTTAATCATATTAGATTTCATTTCCCTATGTATTGTGTCTCTAATAAGGGACTTAATGTTCTTTCAGTTGTTTCATTGATGGTCCATTAAGAGCTTATCATACACATAATTCATATGTCATTAAAGTTCTAATGAAAAGAAGACTAAATTGTATCAGGTGATAAGGTGTCATTACAAAATCATGACTCGTAAAATAAATCTACATTTGAATACTATCGGTGATATTTGGGGTGACAGTTTGGGTCATTGTTATAGTGACACTTGTTATGGTATTGTGTTGATTTCATCTTTGACATTTACAATTTTGGTTTCATATGTGACAATACAGTGATACACGAGTGACAAATAATTTGGAACTCTAGCATTTGTAGTTTGATATTATCTTTGTCAATTCAGTGATACTTGTTTGATGAGAGTTGAATACGTATTATTATTATAGTCTTGGGTTGATAAGAACAAAGGTACTTGTGATTATATGAGACATCATAGTATGATTATTAGATTCATGTCTTTATGTAACACTAATTACAAGTGTGGAAATAAAATAAGTGAATTCATATCATGATTCCTTGTCAGCATCTTTTCTTAAATGATCATTGTTTGAATTTCAAAAGACATAAACTCTTTAAAAACATAATTATTAGCAAAACATATATGCATAGGGTCTCCTTTATAAGACATGAATAAAGTGGTTGACATCATTATAATGGTCTTTGGTTTTGAAGGCATTATCATTGTAATACATATACATGGGTTTTTGTTAGGCATTATTAAGGTTGACATATGCCCTAATGCATGTCAAAGACAACAGTTGGTTTGGAAACAATGTCTTTTGAAACCCTAGTGAACTAGGGCACGAGCTTCGATAGTTGCAACATTTTGGAGATGGAATAACAAAGGAAAACAGTGTAATCACAATAGTTAAACTGGTAACATCATTCTTGCTTCAATTAGTAAATAAAATTTCTTATAGTGTGTTAAGATTGTTAAATGGAAGAAAGGTTTAACAGTAAAACACAAAATTTACTTGGTTCGTTTTTTTGAATTAAAAAAAAAAGTTACTTGGTTCGTTACAATTGGGTATTAAAATGAATTTTTTATAACAATTATAGATAGGCGACAATTTCTTTGATTCGTAGTTGCTTCTCTATTGTTGTTGTTACCTCATATATATGAGGGCTTTTCATTTTCAAATAAGACAGAGTAGTAGGAACTATGGAAAAAGTAAAGAGGGTTTCTAAAAGATTTTTTTTTTGAGTTTTTCATACAGGGTATTCTGGGAAAAGGGAAAGGGCTCTATTTTTTATGAAACATTTCAAGGGTTTACATTTTGAAAAAGGTTCTCAGATTTGTGAAGTGAAGAACTTTGTTTTCTAAAAAGAAGTCTTTGTTTGTGAAGGGGTTATGATTATTTGAAGAAGATTGCTTTTTATTAGTTCAAAACTTATATAGTTGACATTCTTGGGTATTATGAAGCCGTAGTGTATATGTATGATCTTATATTTGTGGAGATTCATATTCTGTTACTCAGTTGTATGTAGATGTTATCTATTGCAACCTTCATCCAGAGCATTCTGAAGGTGATTTGGGGCATTGAAGAAGTGACAGATTGAGCGGAATTGAGAAAAATCAAAAATATATTATTCAATATTTTTCTATGTATCAGAAAAGTGCATTTTCAAAAGCCTTCGGAGTGGAATTTGGAGTCAAAAAATATCATTTTTCCTCCGACACAGTGTGCCAAATAAAATTAGATCTCCTGAAAACCTTTCCAATGATATTTTGTTATTAATATATAGTATAACTTCAATTTATTTAATTTCGTCTTTTTAAACTTTTAATTGTAGTTTACAATAAATAAAAAAATAGATAAAATAATATGACCATCAAATTTGAGTTAATAAGATTTTGTCTTCTAAAAAACCCATTAAAATAATTAGAAATTAAATATAACTTCTCCATAGATTCTATCAATCTATTATTTAATAAACTAAATATATATTTTTTATAGAATCTAGTAATGCATTTCTAATTATTCATATACTCATCTAAAAATCCTAAAGAAAAAAAGAGTAGATTGGTTAAAATATACCATCAATATTATTTTACAATGTTTTGATATTGGCGACTTTATTTTTAAAATGGGTTGAATAGATTGAATGGCTTACGAGAATTTTGAGAAAGATTCAGGGTAACTATATTTCGAGAATTCTAATGTTAATCTGAAAAATCTTGTTTGAAATTAATTTGTTAGATTTGACTTACTCTAACATTAAAAAGTTTGTTTTAGTTGTAGGCAAGTTAATATATGCGTATTTATTAAAAAAATTTGTAGATTTTATGCATGATGAGAAGTGCTTATTTCTTTCAAACAAGGAGCTCTTAATTATGTGGAAATATTTGTTGTAGCAAACAATTAAAATATAATTTGACATTTCTCTATTAATTCAAATAAAGTTGATTTACTTAATTTTCCTTTTCCATTCAGGATTAAGGTCCATCTAGAGCAGGAATTTATTATTGATGCAAAGGTTATTGAGGATGTGAGTTCCCATTTGAAAGGAGGAAACACTTTTGATGTTGTTGCAAAGCATGTTGTAATGAAAAAAGTTGACTTCATCAAAATTTGGTAGAGAAAAGAGGATGAGTTTAAGTAATATAATTTTTCTCTGGAAATGAAATAATTTTGTAAGTTATTCAATTATTTTATTAATTAATTTTGACATTAATCTTAATATTAATTTAATCATTGTAATATTTAATTATTTTCCTATCTTCAATAAATAAAATTAATACCTTAGTCAATTCATGTCCATCTTAGATCCATCCTTCATATAATTTAAAATTTCTCCTTCTTATTAAATTATTTCAATTTTACACACACACACATATCACCTTATCCTTGTAGTTTTATCAATCCATGTGCATGATAGGTCATACCCTCTTCTAAAATTTCTCAACCATTGATTTTGCCTCTTAATCTCTACCATTGATCAAATGTATGTAAAGTGTATAAATAAGACCTCCACACTCCTCTTTTTCAATCTTGTAGTTATGAGCACCTACAATATGTTCAAATCATCAAATATCTTTCAAGCACTCTTAATCAAGATCTAGCATCCAAAACATTCAAGTAAGTCTAGTCCTACAATCTTTATGTTGATATTGTTATTCATCATTTGATTGTGAACTTAGAACTTCCCTTGTATTGTTTTTCTATTATTTTTATTCACTTTTCACATCATCCACATAAAGTGAAGACCAAAGAGTTACTGCCTACGCTGGTAACAAAAAACATGACTTCCCCTTCTCCTTCCCAAAAGAGCCATTACCATTATCCTCCTTCTCCTCAGTATTACCATTCTCCTTCGCCTCCTCCTCCTCCTCCTCTACGACATTCTCATTCTCATTCTCTTTCTAACTCGCCTCTGCGACATTCTCCTTCTCCTTCTCCTTCTCCTTCTCCTTCTCCTTCCCATTCCCATTCCCCTTCGCCTTCTCCTCAGCGGCATTACCGTCGCAGGCACAGATCCACATCATTTTCAACTGAAAGGTCACGGGATCGAATCCCACTACGACACCGCTCCAGAGAAACCCATTTGAGGCGTAGCAGAAGCCGTGACAGACACAGCAGGCATCGCCATGAATACCATTTAATACCTTCAAGGTATATGAGAATTTGTCCTCCGCGACATTCCCATTCTCATTCGTGGAAACGGGACCGCCATTACCGTCGCAGGCCCAGATCCACATCATCTTCAACTGAAAGGTCACGGGATCGAATCCCACTAGCACACCGCTCCAGAGAAACCCATTCGAGGTGTAGCAGAAGCTGTGACAGACACAGCAGGCATCGCCATGAGTACACTACAAGACCTTCAAGAGATTACCATAGCAAACACAGATCTTCTCTTTCTCATTCTCCTCCCCCAAAACGGCACCGCCATTACCATAGCAGGCACAGATCCACATCATCTTCGACTGAAAGGTCACGGGATCGAATCCCAATCCGACACAGTTTCGGAAAATCCCATCTGAGGCGCAGTAAAAGCCGTGACAGACACAGCAGGCACCGCCATGAATACCGTTCAAGGCCTTCAAGGTATATGAGAAATTATCCTTTAGAGAGAAGGAATGAAAGCCCCATACTAAGATCATCTCCATTACTACTTTACAAACATTTTATCAATGGCCTCGATGTTAAAATATCACCAGAGGAAGCATACCGCAGGTACAAACCCTACCTGCACCGGCTCAAAAAGGGCTTTTTTGCTGCCTATAAAGATGACCACAGATTAAGAGATATGTACCATCCTTCCCACATAGAGATCGCCATTAACAAGCGGAATGAATATGCAAATGAAGTGGCAAGAAACTTCTTTAAAGATCTCCAAAATGGTACTTTGATGCTCTTGACTTTGAACCCACCTGGAAATGCTGCGAGATATTTGAAGGACTTGAACCAGGCGCTCTGCCTCATTGCCAAGGTTGATGCAGAAAAGGGTATTCAACAAAATCTTCTGCTTTCCTCCCAGGAAGATGGGGTTTTTGCCCAGTTTGTCGTTGTAAAAAATTCAGATCAAAGCATTACAACTCTTGGTGGGATTGAACTTTTGAATGTGGTGATTACATATTTGTGGGATGTTCATGCAATAGATTACTATGGGATGGCTGAACTAGGCAAGGACTTAATCACTAGAGAGGAAAAAAATCTGGCAGCTGCTGAAATTGAACAGAGGTTGGATTCAGTGTGGCAGGGGAGGTTGCAGGCCAGGGATCCGTTGCATGTCTCTCTGGGAAAAGATAGGCTGGAATGTTTGGTCAACAGAAAATTGTGTGCCCACTTTACCATAGTGGAAAAAGAGAAAGAAGATGGACATATTCAAATTGGGTATGTTTGTAAAGAGAATTCTTGTGGTAAATGCTGTAAAGCATTTGGGGATATTATCACTCATATCCATGACGAACACGGTGGGGTTGTTGAAGGTCACAGTGCACAAGCAAGGGAAGAGATATACTTGGAGAATTATATGAATGATCCCTCTGCACCATGTACTTTAACTAATGTTGCATAGTTTTTGTAGAAATGAATGGATGAAATGTAAGTTTTTAAGTTTTAATGATACTTAAGTTTTTAAGTTTTAATGATGCTCATGATACCATCAGTCTTTGGGATAAGATTAACATTATTAACAATTTTAAGTTCTTTTCACTGTCAGTTTTTCTGTTGTAGATTTTGATTCTTTCATACTATTAAACTAGCAATCGCACCTTAGTGTGCAATGGGTACGCCGAAGAGCTGTGGAAGGTCCAATATGATTTATTTTTATTTTTTTCCATAAAGGAGTTGAATTGATAAGTCATTTAACATATATATTCAATATTTTTTAATTTAAATATTATTATTTTATATTATTTTCATAAGTATACTAATCCTCACTTATAAGTGACGTGAAATATTTTTAGATTTTTTTTTAAAATTACCATTACAATATTTTCCTTTATAAATAGTAAACTTTGCCTAGTTGGAGCACAAAGTACATGTACATCATCCAATACAATATGAAACTTATGCTTTGTGTTTTTATGGATGTCCATTTCCTGCACCAGTAGGTAATAAGTAATAAAAACCCTAAAATAAACAATTCATAAAGAATCCCAAGATAGGGGAAAGAGATATAAGGAAATATAGATATGGAGTTGGATATGAAGAGGAGAGGGAGAGACAAAGAGAGGGGTAGATAGAGGTGGAAGAGATGAATATATAGAGAGGGTAAGATAGGGGGAGAGAGAAAGATAAAGATGGAGATAGTCCAGTGATATATAAGAGAGGTAGATAGGGGGAGAGATATAGGGGTGGAGATAGTTGGACAACTAATGAGATAAAGATAGTGAGAGATGAAATAAGAAATATGGAGATCTAGATAAAGAGGCAATGAGATATACATGCAGAGGTGTAAGAAGAGAGAGAGGGAGAGAGATGGATGGATAGAGAGGTAGATGTGTATAGAGACAAAGGGGGAGAGAGGAAGATAGATGTAGAAATGAATATGGGAGAGAGGGGGAGAAATAGATACAGAGATAGAAAGAGGTACACTTTTCTCTATTTATTTTCCCCTTTGTCAGTTGCTCTATCAATCTATGTCACCAATACATGTAGAGGTCTAAGAAGAGAGAGAGGGAGAGAGATGGATGGATAGAGAGGTAGATGTGTATAGAGACAAAGGGGAAGATAGGAAGATAGAGGTAGAAATGAAGATGAGAGAGAGGGAGAGAAATAGATAGAGAGATAGAAAGAGGTACACTTTTCTCTATTTATTTTCCCCTTTGTCAGTCTCTCTATCTCATTCTCTCTATATCTTCTTATCTCTCTATCAATCTATGTSACCATCTATATCTCTTTCTATCTCTTCCTCTATATCTCTCCATCTATATCTCCCTAGATCTCTTTCTATCTTGACCTCTCAATCTATCTCTATCTCTCTATGTATTTTTCTCCCATTCCTCTCATTCTATATTCATCTCTATCTCTATCTTCCTCTCCCCGCTCCATATCTAGACGCATCTCCCTCTCTCTATCTGTCCATCTCTCTCCATCACCCCCTTTCTATACCTTTAAATCTCTACATCTCCATATTTCTTCCTCTATTAGACTATCGGTAAACAACCGTGAATCTAGTGCAGATAGAGATACAGATAATTCTATTGTGAAGTTTGTTTCAAGCAACAAATGGATGTATTCAAAAGCACTAGCAAATGGATGTATTCAAAAGTACTATGTTTGCCCTGACTTTTTTGCTATTGGTTGTCAATTAATCAAAATATATTAAAGACATTGAACAACCCATTGTTTAGGGTTTCCCACACATGTTTTATGGTTAAAAAACAATATTTCAAATGTTTCATCCAATGTTGGAATTGCCACTAAAACTCTCCATCAAACTTGGAATCACCAAGGTAAGTGCCCTGACAACTGTGATTAAAATACCCAAAAGTAATACAGTACAAATGATTGAGTGAAATTAAATCGAGTCTCCCACCTGAAAATGGTTTCTGTAATTTCTAAAAAAAACTCACCCAAACCCAGCAATCCACATCTCTCTTGAAATTTTACTTGATAATGTTTAAGATTTGAGGTGTAAAGGGAAATAAATGGTTTTACTAACGTTTTAGGAGATGTCTGTTTCGTCAGGAATAAACTGAATGTTAAACATTTCTTCGAGGTGAGATAGATGACACAACGATAAAATATGGTCATTTTAAGAGAACATTCTATCCCACGACTGATGCATGGTTCATGTGAATCCAATCAGTACAATCTAAGAGTAAAACAAGTTATAAAATATAGTTCCCTACAAAGAGTGATCCAGAATTGTCCATATTCGGGCTCAAAAGTTTTGAAGTTATATCAAGAAGCATTTTCATAGTAATGCCGCTATCACCAGTCCAAGGTAATACTACATCTTTTCCCCATAATGCAAAAATAGTCAGGCATTCTATTATACAATTTTTTTTTAATGTTTCCAGATTTGGCACTGGCATAGGAGACCAATTTGAAAAGGTTATTGAGACTACCTTTGTATATTCTTGAAGTAACTGTCACCCCTTCATTGAGTTTACTGTATGCAATCGTTTCATTTCATTTGATGAGGAGACGTTACTTTTGTGGCATTCTTGTGAAATACCTTTTGATGAGGAGACATTACTGTTGTGGCATTCTTGTGAAATACCTTGTTGTCCTCTGTACATTTCCACCAATTCGATGCATGTCTATGATTCCACATCATACATTCATGTCCATGAGCTCGCATTATACCAAGCATTTCACTTGACTTTTTTTGCTTTCACATTTGCATGTATTATCTACCAACGTATTTTCAACTTCAAAGATTTGTAAAACCCCCCTTTATTATACTTAAATGGATGCCCATATCTTATTTCAAGGATCTCATTTTAGAACTCAGAGAGGATGTTGTCAGAGAGTATTTCAAGGATCTCGTTTTAGAACCGTGTGGGACTTCGTCGGTTCTTTTGCACAGAGCTCGTTTCCCACTCTCGTACAAACTCTCAGGCCCAGTGACGGTGGAAATAGCACACCGATGCACAGCTGCGAATAACCTATTCTTAAGCACGCCCTATTTTTCTATTGCTTCACACCCTGCATCCCTATACGTGCTCTCACAAGTATTTGTGCCATCAGTAAATAGCCCAGATTATAGCAGCCTTGAGTGATCGATCTCTTCTCTGTTACCAATCTATCTGCCAACCCAACCCCTCTAATCCAATTCTAATCTCTCTGCTGGGGAACCCAGGCTATTTGTAGAAGGTTGCTCCCCACCTCCAAGCTTACATTGCTCGCAATCTGATCCAAAGCCTTCAGTCGCTTGCCCCACCTTTTCTTGCTGCTCCTCTCCCATAAAAAAATATTTGGTCTTCATTGTCCACTTCAACATTGTTCTGATTGTTATATAGATAAGATTTTATGTTAGATAGCCAGGTCAATATTGCCTTGAGAATGGATCCAAGGAGTTCCCGAGCTCAACCAGAATTGCGTACGGCAACCGTGGAAGAAGCCACAGTCAATCTGCGCAAGTCTTCACAAACAGGCAATGAGGATCTCGTTGAAAAGCCAGTTTAAGAAAGGACTGCTTTGTTAGGGAATAGGAAAAGAGCGGAAGACACCTCCACTTTGAGCTCTGCAGAATGCGCGCCAAGATATTTGGATTGAGTTTTCACCTTTCCCATTTTAAAATTAGTCAAAACAGTGCTGATAAGCCCAAATGCCAGCGCAACATATATTTACATTTTTTTTCAATTTACCGCTGCGTCACAAGTGCCACCACAACAGGTTTGTTGCAACTACAAGTCATGAAATGAATCAATGGTTGCAACTCCCGCAATGGTCGTCACTGCCTATCTGCGATTGTGGGTCGTGGATCGTAAAATTGAGGTTGTCTATCTTCATAGAGGGAACGCCTTCGGCGTAATAAATTAAAATAATAGATATTGAATACAAATTTATTCACCTTAATATCTTACTTCCCTAAACATTTTTAAAAAATAAAGATTAATTCAGAAAACCACCAAACTTGCATGAAGACTTTCAACCAACTTAGAAACCATTGTATCTTTTATGCAAATGTCAAAAGTCCTTTGTAATACAAATTTATTCACCTAAATATCTTACTTCCCTAAGAATAATTGAACCACAAATCATATGCACACAGTACATAAATAATACACACCTATCAGTAAATAAAATATAATAACTATATATACTCTGATCACAAGTTAGAACACTTCAAAACTATTAGTCACAGATCTAATTGCGAAGATAATATACACAGATTTGTGACAGTCATAAATACGTTTCATGATTTCAATATATAACAGACACTCCAAGGCTCCATAGAAAGAGGTTATTTGCCAAAGTCTCAGAAAACCTTTTTACCAATTCTTAACAGAGAACAAGAATTCAAGTTTAAAACCTTTACAAAATTATACTAGGCCATTGGGATATTTCATTAATTTGTGATTTCCTTTACAAATTGTATAGTAGAGTGGGTAACGATTAAGCACAATGGATGACAATCAAATGGCCTCATAATCGCATGCATAATGACCTCGTCATATGAATCCATGTTCTTGCTTCAAACATATCTTAGTTAATAAATGAGTTTTAATAACATTTACCATTAACCATATAACAAAAAAAATTTCTTATTGGCTATCTAAATCTCCTCAGCCGTCTGCAGCAGCATGAGGTTAAATCAAGGAACTTTGAAATTCTATACGAGGAACTTTGTCAAACATATCATGCCCTCACTGTGAGTTTTTTGCTTTACGTACATGAAGCAACCTCTATTTTTTGAATGACAGTATGAAACCAAAACTTGTGTCTATTGGAGTGACTTGCGGTTATATCATGAAAAAGAATGTTATTTATTCATTGAAAAATGTCTACACAGCATCTTCAAAGGCTTCCACCATGGCACATGCAAGTAGAATGCGGTTGAGGTTGTAGAACTTTGGCTAGACACCAGCCAAGTGAATTATCCAAATCTTTCAAACCTTTATCACCAATTTGTCTACAGAAAACTATGACCATTTCCTTTCATTCTTTTTAGCTGATGTTTCTTTGAGGCATTATGTCAAGCATCATCCCCATTACAGATCACTTCTAACCATAATAATTACAAATCAATTTAGGCTTCCAAATACCTTGTGTGCCCTTTTGATGCTTCTATATTTTTTAATACATATCTACGGGGGCACTTTCAGCCAAACAAAAGGTCTTTCTCCTTACCACTTTCATGAAATGATATATCTTGTGAGATTTCATCAAATAGTTTTCATCCCATCCCCCTTTGAATATAGTTGGAGAGCATTTGAATTTGGCTCGAGAAAGTACGATGTGACTTATGTCATGGAAATGATCGTTACACCTGCCAATTGTGTTTACATGAAGTTTTCTTTGTAAAGTTATTCCATCATTATTCTGTGTGTACCTTGCAATCAAGCCATGTCGTGAGACAATCTGTCCTTTTACATTTCGTCAAACAAGTTAGCGGATTTAAGTTAAATGTAGGGATGGGATGATCAAGGACAATGGGGTTAAATCAAATCGCAGATTCACAAAGAATAATAAGATCAAAAACCCTCATTTTAAAAAGGATGTTGTTTTTGGATTAGATTGTCTATGATTTTTAGCATCAACGTTTCAGATCAAGCTCCATGATCTATAATTCTTTTGAGTCTCTTTATCCTGATGATGGATCATGGAGTGTGATCCGAAACGTTGATGCTAAAAATCATATACAATCAAATCCAGAAGTAGCATCCTCTTGCGTGAATCAATACTAATAAAACTTTTAGACTTCTACTAATACCTTTGAATAACAACAAAAGAAACTCCAAACTATGCAGCATAAAACTTTAAGTGTAAGAATATCTACCTCTCCCGCCAAGTGGGGGAGCTCCCCTTACGTAGAGTTCTCATGTACCTCCTTCTCCACCACCTCCCCAACCATAAGTCCACATCAAGAACAAAGTCGTTCTGAGCTGGGGGGAAGGTTCTCTAATCTCCCAATGTCCTTCCGGGGGGAACCTTACAGTCCACCACAACATGACCATGCTTATCACACCTTTGGCAGCGGAGGGTAGCATTCTCATAAACAATGCCCTGATTCCACTTACCCCATTTGGATTTCAGCACCACAAAGTTTCAGAGGGGTTTATTCATTGTACATTTACACAGAATCTCGCAAACACTAGCCTCAACTTTTGCGCAGTTACAGAGTCTGCTGACACATATTGGCCAAACGAGTTCCCAATCCACCGAAGCACTTTCTCATGCCATAATTCAAGACGAAGCCCAGGGAGACGGATCCACACCGGCGCAACTTTCTGAAGATCCACATCCAGGTCGAACCCCAGCTTCCATTTGGCCAACAACAAGCAATGTTTCCCATAGCACCAGTTTCCAGTAGTTACATGGGTGAAGTCCTCAACAGCGTTAAACGTAAAAAGGAGCAGGCCACTAGGCATGGTCGAGACACTAAGGTTCCCTTTAATTTTCCATCTGGCAGCGCACCACCTTCTCACCATATCAATCGTGGGGCTGAAATCCATGAATCTCCCCACCAGAAAAAGGTGGAGTGAAGCAGATATGCTTTCTACCACCCCATCAGGGACAAAAATCTCTGGCCCAAACTCTCCCACAAAACATTCAGGAACATAGGAGGAGGAGAGAGTCTCTTTTCCCAACACCACGTTCTTCCAACCCCCCATCTGACATTCCTTATCCACCCTGACCTTCTTTGGGATAGATAAGAGAGTATCACCACCTGCCAAAATCTGTGAGTTGCAAGAGTCTTCTAAAACTGTAACAATAGACAAACCGAAGCCCGTATTGTCGGCAGTGTACACCCTGTCATCCATGTGCGACAACACTAGGAACATATCCGGACAAAGAGTTGCCAGGGGCCCAATATCCCCCGACGGTGAAGATGCCGAAGCCAACATGAATTCAAAAATCCAGCAGGCGGGAAGTTGCAGAGCTCACGCATCGCTTTTTTTCTTAATTCCATATGCTTATATATTTTAGGAGGTATTTTAGTATTTTTTTTTATTTTTTTCCTTTTTCCTCTTTTCTTTTTTCTTTTTAATTATTTTATGAATTAGGTGTTAGTCTCTTGTGGTTTTTTATATTTTTCAATTCTTCCCTGTTAGTTTTGAACCACTCTCTTAATCCTTCTCCTACATCTATTTAAGATCTTAAGTTTCCATCCATCTTTCACTTCTTATTTCTTGTTAGTGTTGTCATCTTGATGATGGATCATGTGGTATGATTTGTAACATTGATGATGAAAAAGATTCACATAGTTTTATGTAAAAATGAGATATATAATATCATGTACTATAGAAATTATATGGCTCCAATGCTTTTTTTTATTAACATGGCTTGTTTGCAAAGGTCCCTTATAATACCTTTCTATCAATGATCTTGATAAAAAAAAATTGTATCCTGAGACCAAAACACATTATTTTGTATAAATGTGTTACAAAAATGATTATCATATTACAATTCAACTAATATGTGTTTGTTTTAATGATTTATTATCAACTATGACTAAACTAATCAATGTATGATGTTGTTTTAAAAACCAATCACTTGTCATCAATATTTAACAAAAAAATATTATAAAAAAATAATTCAAAATATCAAACTTAAAATCAACCATTCAATATACTAAACATTATTAGTCATTGTCTAAGTAATTTTTAATTTAAGACAATTAAAATCATTTTAATTTCTAATTTAAGATAATAAAAATAATAATTCAATTGTTTAAGGTCAAATATTAATTTCATCCTAAAAAACATTCTAAGCATCAATATAATAATATCTCTAAATGGTGTTTTTCAATCATCAAATTTGAAATCACCTGAAAGCTAAGATTTCTGGCATGAGAGAGGTGTAGATGAATTTCTCACGCAATAATCCTTTTGGCGAACAATCATTTTTGGTGAAATGGAACTTATAAGTTATATATTAGTCTATGATTATATTATCAAATATTATTGTAAAGTATTAATAATAATTTATTTAGTCATTTTTGTTTGGGTGACTATTTATTAGTGACTAACTATTTAGTCATTTATTTGGTCCTTTTTTATTCATTTTTGTTTAGGTGACTAATTATTCAATTATTTATTTAGTCATTTATTTGGTCATTTATTTAGTCATTTTTATTTGGTTGACCTTGTGATTTTACCCGATCACCAAATTAGTCATTTATACTTGTAAATTGCAAAAAAAGAGTAGAATTTGATCAGTTTTAGTCATGTAGTCACATATTTGCCAAAATGTACTAGTATTTTAAGTTTAAATCATATTATATTTCAATTCCCTATGTATTGTGTCTCTGATAAAGGACTTAATGTTCTTTCAGTGGTTTAATTGATGGGCCATTAAGAGCTTATCATATACATAATTCATATGTGATGAAGAGCCCACAACAAAGGCTAAGTGTTTCTTTCCCAAACCCAGAATAGCCAAAGTCAATCCAAGTTGATTTAATTGTTACAGGTAATCTTCTAACTCATTTATCAGTTTCCAATTCCCTCTTAAACTTTTGTATCACAAGATCCACACCCATGTCTTGTCTGTACCTTGTTCCTCCTTAAGGGTCTGAAGGCTTGTTTATTGAAAACAACTACAACAAAGGAATGAGATGAAATCCTTTTTTTAATGACTAATGGTGACCTACCAACCAACTCAAAACAATCACGAGAGCTTACCTTCCAAAATTCTGTAGAAAACTTCTCTCACGATAGACTTGCTTTGCTAGTAACCCTTAAAGATAGGTTTTGTTTCCAAACAACTTCCCAAAATTCCAAAGGACCAGGAAAACTCAAGATAGTTTCAGATACTCTTTATCCAGTTACACATGCTCCTAAGGTCGCACCTTCTGATTCCATATACAGGGGTCCTAATTCCAACTATGCCCACGGACCTAATTAAGCCCAAATAGGCCTAATTTACAAAGCAAGTACCCTTTGTACTTGACCTCTAAAAAAAGGATCACTTTGTTCATCTTAGAACACCTTCAAACTACCAATTCCATGGTTGCATCAATTGGTTCCACACTGCACAAACACTCACATTGAGATGCCCATCTACAGTTGTATTTTTATCCATGTACTTGGAGCCTCCCTGCAAACCAACACCAAAATCCTATAATAAATTTTCCCTTCTAACATTTTCCCAAAGGTCACTAAAACCCAATAGTGAAAGTTCCATAAACATGGGCATCTTTCTGAGAAACCCTAGTTATAGGTAGGATTTGGACCTGTCCAAACCAAATTCAATTAATCTCTACAACCTGATGGAATCAAGACCTGTGACGAGATGAAAATAAAATTTAAGAGTCTCCTTCAACACATCAATTAGTCACAGACACCCATCAATTCAGACAAGTACGCAATTAACCGAGAAACATGAAATTAACAGGAAAACTCTTGAATTCTTTTATTGATTCAACTCTCCAAACATCAAATTTCAATCACATCACAAAAACCATTAAAACAACTACAACAACCCTTGGATTTAATTGGAGTGGGTTTCAAATAACCTTTCCAATGGTTCCCAACCACTTTTTAAACCTGGTGATTGTTAGAAAGGAAATTTTACAATTTATTTCAAATCTTGCAACTTTTGCACTCGATGGGTTGTGTGCTTTAACCCATAACTTTATTGACTCCTAATGACCTCTCAGGACTTAAAACCACCATAATCAACCCTTACTTAGACTCCTAGTGACCAATATGGCCATTTGTCCATGGTGGCTTATAGTATGCAAACTGGGACAATGCTTTACAAGATTGGGTCTTATTGAATTACACCTATATTAACCTATTACATTGTGTTCGCACCTCAGGGATGGTTTTCATTGTGTGTTTGAGGTGCCCTACACCATATTCCCCGGGTGACTAAATCTCAATTCCACTTGAGATGAGTTCATCCAACATTGTAGCTTCCTTTTTCATTTGTTCTTCATCCATCCATACTGCCTCAGACTCAGGGAGTCCCTTCCATTTGACTAGGTACTATTTGTACACCCTTTTTCTTGTCCTTTTAACAACTTTAGTATTGAGGATCCTTTCAAGTTTTTGTGGAGCTTGGATTGGGAATTCTTTCAGATTGTCATCTTCTTCCCGTACCTGCAATGAATCACTTGCATATATCTCACCTTTAAATGGGGTTAAATATGCTATATTAAAAATAGGGGATATGCCAATGTTAGGAGGTAGTTGCAACTCATATGTATTGTTTCCAAACTTCTTGGTGATTTGACAAGGATCGAGCTTCCTCATCATCAGTTTAGTATGCTTTCCTTTTGGAAGCCTTTCCTTCTTCAAGTTTTCCCACACTAGATCACCTACATCAAACTGTACATCCCTTCTTTTCTTATCACCCTGTTCTTTGTACTTCTCTGTGGAATTTTGCAATTTTAGTTTAACCTGATCATGTACCTCTTTGATTACTATAGAAAAATATTCACCATGTGCACTGATGTGTTCATTTGAATGTAAATTTCTTAGTTCCAACACTCCTCTTGGATCTAAACCATATACAATCTGAAAGGGAGACTTTCTTGTACTCATGTTCACAGAATCATTATAAGAATATTCTTCATGTGGCAAGATAGAATGTCACTTCTCACCATTTTTTTGTAATACATCTTAGCAGATTTCCCAATGTCCTATTGACCACTTCAGTTTGGCCATCTATTTGTGGGTGATATGCTAAAGAAAAGGATAAGTTTATTCCTAGCTTCCTCCAAAAGGTTCTCAAAAAATGGTTAACATATTCTACATCCCTATTCAAGACAATATTAAATGGGATACCCAGTATCCTTACCACTTCCTCGAATAAAAGGTTTTCTACATAAGATGCATCACTTGTGGTTTTCCATGGCAAGAAATGTGCCATTTTGCTAAATCTATCCACCACTACACATATATTGTCAAAACCTTTTTGTGTCCTAGGTAAACCCATGACAAAATACATGTTTACACTCTCCTAAGGCATTTAAGGAATATGTAAAGTATGGTAAAGACTTGCATTTGTTGTTGTACCTTTAGCCTTTTGACATGTTACACAAGATTCTACAAACTTTTTGACATCCATTAGTAACTTGGGCCAATAGTAATGTATCCTTACCAATTCAAGAGTCTTATTTAAATAGAAATGTCCTCCCATACAACTAGTGTTCTTTTGTTTTATGATATTGTTCCTCATAGAGCATTTGGGAATACACAATTGTCCTCCTTTGAAGAGTAGGCCTTCCGGAATCAAAAAATCAGAGAACTCCAAATGATACCTATCATCAAAATCAGAACATACCTTGTGTTATGCCCTGCATACCCATCCCTACATTTTGTGTGCAAAATGTTGGGTCCCCCTTTTTTTCGCTTTGGCTCTTGCCTTGTCTTTTGTTTTCTTTGTTTCCTTCTCCGGGCTTTCCCTCCCCAGGGGTTTTTTTTCTTTTTTCTTTTTGTCTTTCGTGTCTCTGGGACCTGGTCCCAGAGTTGGTCCCTTCCAGAGCTGGATTCCGGAATCGGGATTCTCCGTCATGATGTCTTCTTCTTGCAAGAAGGTATGCTTGCATGGAATCCTCAGGCCCGGAGTTTGGGGATTTGCCTATTCCAGAGTTCGCGGAGAAGAGGGTAACTTGCTTTTACCTTAGGTATAAATAGGAATTACACATCACTTTTACAGCTACTGTGATTAAAAACTTGTGCATCCAAAGCGAATCAAAGCAAATTAAGGTGATTTCAAACTGCTTTTGCTCTCGTATTTAGTGGCTATTAACCAGTGATTTGGCAGTAATTGTTCGCGGTAATCCCTGGGCTTAGCTCGTTGCAAGGTGCCTCCCGTGCCTACCTTCTCTATTGTGTTAGTCTTCCAGGAAGGTTCTCTGGTTTCTGCCCTTGTCTATTTTGGTTTTTGGTTTTTTGTTCCGTTCTTTCTGGTTTTGGTTTCCACTCGGTCTTTCTAGTTTGCCTTCCGAGTTCTGCGTTTTTGGTTCCCCTCCCGTTGGTGGGTTGGCTCTGCTAGAGGGATTGTCCGCCCTCTGTTCTGTTGTAGATTAGTGTTAATGATGTACATTGTCTTAGGTTAGCCCGTGTAAATATGTATAGTTGTATAAAACCTATGAAAAGCTTGTGGGTGCTGTATATTTTGTATATATGCTTCGGCCCTACTGTGCATGGGTTGTATATTTCATGTATATCCTCCTGGTTTTGCGTCGAGCTCACCGTGCTTTGTCTATATTTCATCTGAGTTTGTGAGCTCACCCCACGGCTGAATACCACCTGGTTGGAGCTCAGCTCTCTACTGGTTTCAACCAGGCGGTTTTCTCTCTCTGTCGTCAATCAGCCTTTATGGAAAATTTATGTCCAAGGTGTGCATTCAAGACCGCCCAAGTGGCTTCCTCTTTACGCACGTTCAGACAGTTGGCACCATTGTCTCCATAACTCCCCATTTATTGCATAGCCATGTGACGCCCATGAGGGCTTGACAACTCACTTTCTAGTCACGTCTCCCAACGGTTAGTTTTCCAGACCCCAGGTCCTACGTCCTGGCCCTGCCCATATCTTACTTACGTCAAGTATGCTGAAACCCCCGGGCCCAGATTGTGGTTGAATCCCTTAGATAACATTATATACAGATCTTTCCAGATTTTGATCTAAACTAACTTTTCAGGTAAAATGTTCAATGCGGCAGTAAGTTCTCCAGAATTCGGAGTAATGTTCTATCTTATAAAAGTTCTGACGGTCGCCTTACCTTGCAGTTTTTCAAACATCTAACTTTCACTATGTCAGAGGCTTCCGCATCTTTACCACCAGGGAGCCCAGAGCTCCCCTCCACGGCAGTCACCAGGGCAGCCGTTAGGTCCAAAATTGAGAGGGCCTTGGAAAAACTTCCCTTTAGCATGAAATATTTGAAAGACAATATTGTTACAGGATTAAAGATTAAATCCCAAGTTCAATTGGTCATCAACACCAGCATCGGGATGTGGTCAGAAATTCAGGCCCTGGTTAAGATGATGTTCATTCAATGGCAGGTCAGCGACCAATTGGCTATCAGTGTTGGGGAATCTCGGATTCTGAAGGCCGCTTGCTTCCCATGTTCTGTACGAACCCTGGAACTCATCCTCAATCTCGCGGCACACTACAACTCCTCTGTCCAGGCCGTCATGCTCGTCGCTCTAGTTCCGACCAGATATCCTACAACAATGGTTTCCCTGGACGCTGTAACTTTTTGGGTAGGTCTAGGGATTCCCCAGTTTGACAAGGCAACCATCATCACCAGATCTGATGCCTTGGCACAATTTTAGCAGCTGGAGGTTATGGCCTGGCAATATCCGAACAACAAATGGCTAAAAACCCCAAAGAAAGATACAAAAAGAATGAAGTTGGAGATCCCGAGATCTGAATTCAAGGAAAGCATCCAAATGGGGATCATAGCATTGTGCAGGATTTTGGGCAACCCCATGCCCAGGAATTCTCAGGGTGGATGTACTACTTCCTACTCGCCATCTCCACCAACGAGCAGTATTTTGATTGGACCGCAATCATTTCTAACGATGTGGACTCGCAGTTTCTTCAGGTGGCCAGGACTTCAAAATTTTATATGACGTCGTATGTTCTTTGGGCCTTAGCACAACAGCGCCCTACCACAAACAGGTTGCTCACAGAAGGTGAACTTGTAGTTTCTCTAGGACAAAAGGCCCCTTGGGATTATTTCCCAAAAATTCAATGGGAGGCTAGTTTTCTCAGCTTCTGTCGGGTTAACGACACCTTTGTCTATTACAATCTCCTCACGCCCACTCGGGATGTCGGGTACCGTCTCTCTAAGGAGGCCATGAATTTTCTCAGAAGTTATGGCCACTACTACATCCAATTCCAGCTGCATACTTACATTTGGGTAATCGACTTCTCCGGGAAACCTTATTTGTTGCCCAAACACTGTGGGAACAAAATAATCCTTTTAGAATACTACAGACAGATGCTGGAGTTGTACACCTTATACACTGTAAAGAAGGTGGTGAATGTTCCATTCCCAATCACTTGTGGGAATTACACATGCAGTCTGGATGTAGCTAAAGAGGCAGACAATGAACTTAAAAGCTTGGGCCTAACAGAATTCTATCTGGCACGGAAGAACTTTGATCTACTAGGCAAGATTGCAACAGCACTTCCCTGGGCATAAGAGCCCCATAGATTCTACGTGGAGGACTTCTGGGAAGATTGTCAAGATGATTTTGAAGTCCAGAGTTGGCACTTCATCCAAATGACCATGGGGATGATGGAGAGGCTGAAGCTTCGTAAATTCTTGGATGATTTCTCGGACACTGGGTCCGCAGTAGACCCCCAGTACAAAGAAAGGGGAATCGATAAGATGGCCCTCCCTCTAATAAATTGGAATGCTCAGGAGGGGCCAACCATTGAAGATATCACCCGCGATGTGGTCAAGCATAGCCATGAGTATTTCAAGAGGGCATGTCCGGGGAGTACGCGCTGAGTTGGCCCAACAATGCTGAGATTGACCCCCGAGGCTAGAACCTCTTCGTAGGGAGAGGATAAAGGGAAAAGAATAGTGGGGACACCATCGCAAACTCCATCTGTGACCCCCATAAAAGCATAGATGCAACAAACACTGGCGGTCTCCCAGCAGATGAAAGAGAAATTGATCACAAGGTTGGCCACCTCGGTCCTCATGACCGGGCCCGTTCATCCTCCCTCTTCCCCTTCACTGGCCACATTAATGGTCTGAGCAACAGGAATGGGAGTGGAAGAGGAGCAGGCAGCTTTGATGGATGCAGGGCCCCCTTTGGTAACCAGGAGAAAGAAGAAGAAAACTACCTCTCAACCAAGGGTGGAGCCAGAGCTCGGGATGCCAAGCATCCCAGAAGTACAAATTTTTTATTCTGACTCCCCAGAGCTGGAGAAAGAACCAGAGCACATCCCTGAGAATCCCCCGCCCCATGATGATTTTGATGATGTGTTTAGAGCTGATGAATTTGGAAACTTGTAGGGGACATCATACAGTCAGCAGAAGAAATTTCCATGCAGGACGAGCTCCCAGAGCAAGAGCTTGCACAAGAACAGGAAGCCCAGGCAGGAGAAGAAAAGGGGCAAGAACAGGTGAATATTTCCAAATTCTCAGAAATACAGGTTGAAGAGGTCTTGGAAGGCAAGTAGATCTAGGATGAACAGACGACATCGGTTGGGGAAACCAGACCCACAGGATCAACCGTGACCCCAACTATCATGTTCCAAATGTTTCCATGAAAGTTAACATTCAGTGAAATGATCACAGCAGCCCAAATGTTGAACCTCAGCCCGATGCCTTCCCCACCCCCAGAAGATGCACCAATCAAAGAAAGCATCCCAACAACAGAGGCTGGTAAAGAGCAGCAGCATGATGAAGAAGAGAACCCCTAGGAAATGGATAATGATCCTAACACTGCCAAGGATATGGACACTGGGGCACAAGATACAGGCACCAATGGAGTAAGTATCGTCGGTGAACCAAAAGATACAGGGAAGGAGCCAGAAGTGACTCAACTTTGAAAGGGCGCAAAAAAATCCCGGGGAGAAATCAGAAGAATAGATTCTGGCTGCAAAGCCACCCCTACCGCCACAATGGTTGTGGAATCTCAAAATAGGAAGGCCCCGGCAACACCCAAGGTCCATCTCTCCTTGACAGAGATGATGGTGCAGGTGCAAAACTTGCCAAAGGCTAAGAAAGCCCAGACAATCCATACTCTTCGGACTGAGCCAGGCGGAGAAACAGTCGTAGTGATCGTGACACCTTCCCCAGAAGTGGACGAAGCAACAGCTAAGTCCAGAGATTACAATGTCACAGAGGTGCCACTGGGGAAGAGAGGAAAAGAGGGTGAGTTAGACCTATTAAAAGAAGCAGCCAAGGTAGTAGAGGCTCGCTATAAGAAAGAGGCCAAAAAATTTAGGGCAGAGAAGGAGAAAAATGCAAATCTTATGGGGCTGCTAACAAAGCTGGCCCAACCTATTAGTGTCATTCCCCCAGCTACCTTCATCTCTGATGCACCGCTTCATCAAAGTGACATACACTCACTAACGGGCAATGAAGAGAAAAGCCCAGGCGGTTGATGAATGAGTTTTCTTATAGTTGGGAAATATCTAGCATTTCTTAGTGTCCACACTTCCAGACCTATATGCGGCCTGCCACATCTTACACCAAGCTGAAACTACCATCTCCATCTGGGAGGGGGATATGGAAAATTACGAAGCATGGAAAGTTGAGTTGGAAGAACTCATCGACATCGGGGAGGAGATTATCTCCAAATCTAGAATTTTGGGAGAGGAGTCATTTGATTTCGTAAAGACCCAGCACTCTAGACTTGACCTCACATTGGGGGTAATCAAGCAACTAGTAGGGACCCTGCATGATAAGGCCAATGCAGTCCAATATTCTTTCAATTTGTAAAAGTATTTTGTTTTGAAGGTCTCCAGAGCTTATCCATTTAGCACCGACACATGCACTCCAGAGGAATATATTTTGGGGAAGTTTGACGAATTAATGGAATCAAGATACCAATCCGCAAAGGGAATAGACAGGGCAAAGATGACGTGAATAACTCGCATGGTGCTCAGAGGTCACGACGCGAAAAAAATGGCTGAAGAATTTAAGGCAAATGATCCAAACCTGGGTGAGCAGATTGAGGTGGCCAAGTACCGCAAGGCCGACCTTAAATACATCGACAAAGATGGGATCTCCCACCTCCTCCAGACTTTCAACAACAACAAGCAACAATAAAGTCCTCTGGATTCCAGAGATGATCAGTTGAAAGATGTAATTTTTGTATTCATTTATTCTTTGGGGTGCATGCTCCCGAATCCAGTGTTATTCATTTTTGCATTCTTTAAAGTGACCCATGTCTCAGTTCCCTAGGCCGACCGGTAACTTTCAAAACATTAATAAAAGGTGTCAGAAAATAGGTAACCGCAACAAGGCACGTCGGCTCAATAAGAGGTTTCTGACAGATGGTCTTCCCAGGGTGCTGCTTCAACGTTACACTTGGTGCATCGGAGACAGGGTGCCGCTTTCCTATTAATGAGGCATGTAGCCTTGATCCCCGAGGGATCAGATTTCTTGCTTCTCCTCTCGGCTCCCTTCTCGAGGCCGATTCTTCCACTCTTCTTTTCTTGTCTCATTCTTCTGACATGTCAGACCTTCTCCGTCTCAAGGTTTTTTGTAGCGTGGCACAGGTAGTACTAGCCACTGGAAATGATATTATATTTTAAAGTGTAAAATAATTAGGTTAAGTTTTAGGTCAAACTTGGTGTATAAATATTAAGTCTCACCTCATTCCAAGGGTCGGCGAAATTGATGATTTTGTAGTCCATAGCTAATAGAAATTTGATTTTCTCAGTTCTTAGTTGCAAAGCTCAAGGCTCCATAGTTTCTAAGCTTTCAGTAGTTGAATGCTCCCTTGGAGCCACCACTGTAATACGCACTAGTGCTTGCTGGAAGAGATGTTAATGAAGAAGGAAGAGTTCTCTCAATGATGTTTTTAGCATTCTGTCTTCTAGGTTAATGGTATTTTATGCTTTGTGTTCTTCATGTCCTTTGCTCTGGTACTTAAAGTAGATTAACGACCTCCTTTCCTTTGATACTGATAAAATATGAGCTGATGGTCTTGTGTTTCTTCGGTATTTAGTGTAGTGTGTTTGAGCATTGTTGATGTTTTGAATGTTTAGTATAACTATAGGCAGATGAAATATTTCTAACTCTGCAGTATCTTTTGAAATTTATTTGTTAAGATGAATGCGCGCTTGCAGGAAACCCCACTTACCTGAATCTTTGGAGGAGACAAGTTAAGATAACCAGCTATCCCCCTCAAACAAAATAGTCACATTTCCCAACTGAGCCCCGCACTGTCGAGACCCAACTCTCACGTGCTTGGAGGCCCAGGCAATCTCATTTCCCCGGACAACCTTTACAGGCAAAGTTGGTTGGTACCCCGATACCCGATGACAACTTACCTCTTTTGGAAGACCCGGTCACAAAATCCTGTAAATAGAAACTGGCGCTAGAAGGAGGGCATGAACTCGTCCCCTTTAGAGGATTTAGATTTCACACCGCCCGAGGGTTCCCCAAGCCATAGTTTTAGGAGTCAAGCCTTTGATGGGATTGGATCATTTTCACCAGCAAGATTTGAAAGAGTCCTTAGATCAACTCCCAACCCCGGAAGGTTTGTCAAACTCGAGCCTCCCGCTTGAAAGAAATGAACCCCGAAAGCCAAGTCAGGCACCATTGTTTGGGGATCTAGCACATCCCAGAATACTCAAGTCCCCCAAGCGATCCTGGGAATTACCGCTTAGCCTAGTCAAAATCCAACACCCCCAATGGATGCGTACTTTGGAAATACTGAGTCCCCAATGGCAACTTTTCCTGGTGTAGCCAATGATTTACCTTCTTACCCAGAAAATATTTTTTCCTGATATGAGCACTTAGGCTCACGAACCGTAGAAGAGCATCTACAGGCATACAAAGATGCCATGAACTGACACCGAATCCAACATCAAGACAATGTGACCTGAATGTTCCCTCTATCTCTGGGATAGAACGAACTAAATTGGTACCTTAACCTCCCCGCCAACTCCATCAACAGTTGGTATGACATGGAGGACACCTTCCTAGCTGCCTTTCACATACACGTGGACCCAACATGGTCCCATAACCAGTTCATTTCTATTAGGAAGGAACCGAATGAGCCTCTTGCAACATTCAACCACCGGTTCCAACACACCTTGAAGCAGTGCACGAGTCCCTTCATCCCATCCGCGGATGTAACTATCCAGATGTATCTCAACGTGATGGAACCCTTTGTTTCCAATCTCCTCTGGAGAACTACCGCCCTGGGTGACCGGGACACTTTGGCGAAGGTTTACAACCTAGCCTTGGAGTTGTCTCGCGGTCTTAACAAATCCCCAGGCAGGATTGGGCAGAGCATGCCATTTAACATGATACCTGATGGAACTTCTTACGCTAGGGATATAACCCCAATCTGGCAATGGGTGCCCCCACGATGGCCATAAATGCCCCACCATCACTGATAGACCAGCAGGCCCGATACGTGTATCCATCTCAAACTCAAACAGCACCGGGTCTGGAATATTTTCCTTGGAACTAGCCGTAGCAAATACAACAACCATAGATACAACCACCTGGAGTGCTTTTCTTCCAGTCATTCGCGGCTGAAGGATTGCTGCTCTTGACTCCGGCGAATGCCACCACTTTCCCAGGGAACCAACAACAACAACCGTCACACTGCGACACAAATACCCAATTGACCGTTGAGGTTGAATCCCTCTGGAAAATGTTGTCCACGCTGACTATGGACATGGGTCAACTGAAGGCGGGGTCCTATGGACCCCAAAATTCTAATTCATAGAGAGGGAATATTTTCTCCGGCCAATGAAACAACAATGCCAGAGGAAGGAATTATAACAATGGGCCTCCGCCCAACCAACAACAATGGAGTAATAATGCCAACACCAGAGGTACCCCTCCAAACCAAAACACCAATCAGGGTGGGGCTAGACCTTCACATTTCACACCAGTCATGGACTTCCAGCCCATGCCCAACTAGTGTAGATTGCATGATACAGGCTCCCACAATGAGGTAAATTGTGCCACGCTGGAGAAATTCATCATGATTTTCCAGCTGGATAGAAAACAAGCTTCCGATCCTACTCCCCCAAAACCTCCTATACAAGAGCCCACTCATGGTGTCTTCGCCTGTGAGACCGTCTTCTTTGGAACTATCACAGAAGACGAAGAAGAACCTGAACTATAGGGGTTCTTTGATGAATCTATTCCGGCCTTTGAGGCTAATGCCTTCACCAACCCACAGACTCCCTACAACACTCAGAGTCAGGCTGGTAAAGGACCAATTTACATGCACACACCTCCCAAGGACACTCCTCCTCGGGACAACATGATTGATTGGTCTTTCCCTCCAAAAAGCCCTAGCTCTAACCAAGCAAAAGACCTGGCCAAGGGAAGCCATCAATTCTCGGGAGGACAGTTTGACATCACGAAGGCGTTAGAACAAACCACCACCTCCATGACCTTGATGGAGGTTTTACTAAACTGTCCCGAGCAGAAGAAGTCTCTTCTGAAGCTCTTGGGAAACCCGAAAGCCGTCAGTCACCCACCTAAGATTGTCTCTTTTGAGGATGCCAATGCGGCTGTCTTCCAGGGAAATACTGAAGATCCTCCCTTCTTGCTAGGCCTGAGTATACAAGGGAAAAACATACACAACTACCTAGTAGATTCTGGGGCTTCAGGCAACATCATGCCTTTATCCATATGCCAGAAGCTCATATTCTGACCCACCTTGTCTAACGGTGCAGTAATCCAACTAGATAAAACTACTGTAAAAATGGTGGGTGAACTGAAGATTGTCCGTATCTAACTTATCCAGGACCTTAGGATAGCCAACACGATCCACATCCAAGTGGTGGATATCCCAGAGACTTATGGGATGTTATTAAGTCAGAATTGATCAAAGTCCCTAAACGGATACTTCTTGACCAACTTCTCCCACTTATGGCTCCCCTAGGAAGGAGAATCTAACAAGATTCAGGTTGAAAGTGAGCCCCGGATGAGACAGGCCCTCACCGAAGTTGGAAGGGTGAATGAGGTCCTATTCTCTGAGACTTCCCCTGGGGTGTACCAACCCCTTGAGATCCTAACATTCAATTTCACCCCCGAGGAGGATCCCATAGTTCTGCAGAGAACCCAGGACCTGGAAGAAAAATTGAAGGTTGAGGTTAGCTCTTAGGGTGCTGCAACGACCCCCACCACACTCTTGTCTGACACTTGGTGTCGGGTGCATTATCAGAAAAATTCAGAGCTAGAGTGTGAACCTTGTCTAGCCACTGCTACCCAGCATATCAATGCCCTCTGGAAGAAAGAACACACACATGATTCTCCAGGAACCAGTGCTTCTACTAGCAACACCTTTTCGGTGCCACATGTCCGAGAACCCCAACCAGAAGTTCCTCCGGAGATAAACCTCGCCCATGTACCATCAACACCGAAGGAAAATCCTCCCAATCCTCCCAAATATAATCCAAAGACCGCTTCGTCTTCCCAGCCCTAGACAACAAATGATAAATTATGGACTTAAGTTCGATGGGTCCCAATCCAAACATAGCTATGGGGCCAGAGTGGAATTAATCAACCCGCAGGGGAAATCCTTCCTCGCATCCTACAGGCTACAATTCAATTGCATGAACAATGTCACGGAGTATGAGGCTTTGGTCCTTGGACTCCTATTTGCACTAAGAAAAGGAATCATTCACCTCCAGGCCCTGGGTGATTCGGAGTTGATTGTTAAACAAGTCCGGAGTCAGTATACCTATCACGATAAAAGGTTGGCTGCATACCACAATTGGGCATGGAGCCTTATTGAATATTTTGATGCTTTCGGCATTGATCTTATTCCACAAAGATGAAATTATGTCCCAGATGCCCTTGCTATTTCTGCCAGCACACTTGAGCCCATGGCTGGCTCGCGACTCCAGATATTTTCTGTTGAGATGATCCCAACCCCATCCATTCTAGATAATGTCACCCATTTTCAGGTCTTTGTGGACAATCAACATATCCTGGCCTTCATAGCCAATGTTGGTGTCTTTGAGGACAAGATAGTGGAAGAGAGAGATCACGATGATACTGGACAGGGTGATGAAGATGATGGGATCATGGACCTACCAACCAATACCATCCCAAAAGGGATGGTCGCACTTGAGAGAATCTTCGACTCGAACCCTCGGGGCTGGGAGAAGATATCATCCTCCTCCGAGGGAGGAAAATTTGAAAAAGTAAACATTGGCCAACCCGGTGAGGAGAAAATGATACACATTGCACCTCTTGCTCCCCTGAGGAGAAGGAGAAGATTCTCATGGTTCTCTGAGAATACATAGACATAATCGCATGGGGGTATGAGGACTTGAAAACCTATGATACATCTATTATGACTCATACTATCCCACTCAAACCTAATGCTAAGCCTTTCCGGCAAAAGCAACGACCGGTCAACCCACTGATCGAGCCTCTAATTTATTAGGAGGTCCAAAAATTGTTGTCAGCCCATATAATCTTTCCAATCTGGCATACTATGTGGGTTTCCAACCTAGTCCCTATAAGGAAGAAAAGTGGCGAGATCTACCTTTGCATGGATTTCCAAAATTTGAACAAGGCCTCCAAGAAAGATAATCACCCTCTCCCCTCGTTGGATGAGGTATTACAAATCGTGAACGGATCACAAATGATGTCTTTCTTGGATGGGTACTCCAGGTATAACCAACTCATGGTTAAATATGAGGATAGAGACAAAACGACATTTACCACCAAGTGGGGAATGTTTGCCTACCAGAGAATTCCTTTTGGCTTGATTAATGTAGGGGCTACATTTCAGAAGGCCATGGACATTGTGTTTGAGCACATTGTGAACCAGTGCATAATCATCTACATGGATGATTTGACCTTCTTTTCTCGGGACATGCATGATCACTCCGCCCACCTCGCTTAGATTTGCGAGAGTTGTCGCCAGTATAGAATATCCCTCAACCCTAAGAAATGCATATTCAAGGTCACTGAAGGGAATTTTCTCGAGCATATTGTCTCCAAGAAGGGTATATCCATTGACCCTGAGAGAGTTGAAGCACTGCTAAACCTACAAATTTCCAGCAGCAAGAAGGAGATGGGGTCTTTCTTTGGAAAGATCAACTTTGTTTGGCGGTTCATCACTAGATTTGCCGAGATCCTAAAACCACTCAACAAAATGATGAAGAAAGATACCAAAATTGAGTGGAGTCCTGGCAAACGATAATAGAGGCACCAGTTCTAGCTCATCTGCACTACTTCCTCCCTTTCTATATTTATTCCTTTGCTTTGCCGTATTCTGTCGTAGCAGTGTTGACCCAGAAGGTCAAAGGGGAAGAATGACCAATACCTTTCATGAGCTCCCCCTTTAAGAACGTCGAAGTCTGGTACTCATCCTTGGAAAAGTAGGCCTTTTCTCTTGTTCCCACTGTGAAGAAATTTTGACATTACATTCTCTAGAGCAAGGTGCATGCTATCATCCCAGACCAGGCAGTGAAATCTCTGCTGATGCAGAGTGAATTGGGTGAGAGATGGGGGAAATGGATGGCCATCCTCCAGGAATACGATTTGGAAATGCAACCCATGAAGATAGTCTGAGGCCAAGGACTATGTAGAGCGATGGCAGAAGAGACTCCCCACATCGAATGTCAGACATACACCATGGAGTCCATCACTCGAGATCCATGGTACATAGACCTGGTGTACTTGTTGTTAAATAAAAGATGCTCGGAGGGATTGCCTCCAAATAAACATCACGCCCTGCGGTTAAAAAGTGCACACTTCATGATAAAAAAATGCCGCGCTTTTTTGCAGGAACTATGAAAGAGTATACCTCTGGTGCATTGATAGGATTCAAGCTGCAAAAATAATCAAAGAATTCCACAGGCAGTTTGGAATCGGGCTTGGCCCTATATCTTTAAATATGTCTACACTCACGTCCATAAATGTCATACTTGTCAAACCATGACACATCGTGAGCGGAACTCGGCTATGCCTTTACAACAAATTTTTGAAGCTAAACCCTTTGCCCAATGGGCATTTGACTTCATCGGGGAAATCAACCCCAACTCGTCTGCCAACCACCGGTACATCCTAACTACTATTGATTACTGCACCTAGTGGTCTAAAGTAATACCTTGTAAAAACAATATGGCAGATGTAGTTATAAAATTCCTGGAAGAAAATATCATCACAAGATTTGGAATGCCCTTCACTATAGTTTGTGACAAAGGTACGACATTTTCTTTGGTGGAATTACTCGAATGGACCTATGAATGGAAGATCAATCTGAAGTTCTCCAGCAACTATTACCCCCAGAAGAATGGTGTGGCTGAATCAACCAACAAAAATTTGCTTGAAGTGATCAAACACCTGTTAGAACAGAATCCCTGGGACTGGCACCAAAAGTTGAGATTTTCCCTCTAGGCAGATCATATTTGAATTAAGGCCACCTTGGGGACATCCCCATTCCATCTGGTTTATGACCAGAACCCAGTGTTCCCGATTAATTTATAAATCTCAGTTTTACAGTTTATGCAGGAATTCAGCAACCGGGACAATATTGTGGAGGTTTGGCTACTGAATCTAGTGTGGATGGAGGAACAAAGAGACGTAGCCCTCAAACATTTTGCGCATCACCAAGTAGTAGTAAAATGATGGTTTGACCAAAGAATCCAGTATAAGGCCTTTCAAATTTCAGACTTAGTCCTCTTGTGGGATAAAGCCCGGGAAAAGAAAGGAAAGCACACTAAATTCTAACGGCTCTGGCTCGGACCATATTTAATCTCAGAGATCTGCGGGGAAAATGCCTATCACCTCAATTCCATGACTGGAGAACCATCCCAATGCCCATCAATGGACAGTTTCTCAAACATTATTTCGAATGTGGCAGGTTTGTCTGGAGTTGTATTATATGTAAATCTTCTTGCTTGTAAATATTTCTTTCCCAGTGCTCCGTTTGGAGTGCCTTATCTTGTAAATAGTTTTGTTGGCTATCCTCCGAGACCACCCCCTTTTCTTTTGTTTTTATTTTGGCTTTGTTCTTTCTTTTTCTGGGTTTCTAGTGTTTTTCTCCCCCCTTTTGTAGGCTGGTATGCTTCGCATAACATGTAGATTCCAGGACGGTACCTTTTGCATTACAGTGAACTTGGAATCTATTGTTAGCATGGTGGAATTGGTCTAGTCTCCAGAGTTATTGTAAGTTTGGTAATAAGCTACGAGTAATCTTCATCGGATTTATCCTTGGAAGTCTGGCAATTAGTTAAATCAAAATCAAAAGGAACAAAAAATTAGACACATCGAGAGTAGATCGATCACACTAGTTTGTTGGCCCAAGTCTGAACTTTTAAAATTCTTCCATGGTCTAGAGTTTTAATTCACTATTTAGCAAATTAAGGTGGATGGAAGGGTGAAAGAAGTACCGCTGTTAAATTTAGCTAAGTTTAAGCTTAATGGTGAAAGAAGTACCACCTTCCCATCCAGAAAAGAACAAAATGATAAGGAAAGTAGAAAGGATGTAGAAACTCTGGTATTTGGGAGAAACAAATGAATTTGACGACTTTGGATTGATATGCTTAGTGCCTCTTCTCTGCTTCTCCCAGAGGTCATCGGCTTTATTTTCTTCCAAAGCACCCACTTCACAACTGATGAAAGACCAAGGATTGAATCATGTATGAACCGGATTATCTCAGACGCTTCGCGCCTTACAAACAGGATGCTCCGAGTAACGATTGGTTCTGGTTTTGCTAACTAGAGATTCTGCAGTTCTCAAATGCATTAAGGCATTCATCCCAGATAGTCGCCATTTGTTATGCCCTGCATACCCATCCCTACATTTTGTGTGAAAAATGTTGGGTCCCCCTTTTTTCTCTTTGGCTCTTGCCTTGTCTTTTGTTTTCTTTGTTTCCTTCTCCGGGCTTTCCCTCCCCGGGGGGTTTCTTTTCTTTTTGTTTTTTGTCTTTCGTGTCTCTGAGACTCGGTCCCAGAGTTGGTCCCTTCTAGAGCCGGATTTCAGACTCTGGGATTCTCTGTCACGATGTCTTCTTCTCGCAAGAAGGTATGGTTGCGTGGAATCACCGGGCCCAGAGTCTAGGGTTTTACATGTTCTAAAGTTTGCGGAGAAGAGGGTAACTTTCTTTTACCTTGGGTATAAATAGGAAATACACATCACTTTTATAGTTACCACGATTAAACACTTGTGTATCCAGAGTGAATAAAAAAAATTAAGGTGATTTCAAACTGCTTTTGCTCCCATATTTAGTGGCTATTAACCAGTGGTTTGGCAGTAATTGTTTGCGGTAATCCTTGGGCTTAGCTCATTGCAAGGTGCCTCCCATGCCTACCTTCTCCATTGTGTTTGTCTTCCAGGTAGGTTCTCTAGTTTTTGCCCTTGTCTTTTCTAGTTTTTGGTTTTTTGTTCTATTCTTTCTGGTTTTGGTTTCCGCTCGATCTTCCTGGTTTTCCTTCCAAGTTCTGCATTTTTGGTTCGCCTACCGTTGGTGGGTTGGCTCTGCCAGAGGGATTGTCTTCCCTCTGTACAGTTGTAGATTAGTGTTAACAATGTACATTGTCTCTAGTTAGCCTATGTAAATATGTATAGTTGTATAAAACCTGTGAAAAGCTTGTGGGTGTTGTATAATTTGTGTATATAATTTGGCCCCGTCGTGCATGGGTTGTATATTTAATGTATATCCTCTTGGTTTCACGTCAAGCTCACCGTGCTTTGTCTGTATTTCATCCAAGTTTGTGAGATCTCCCCATGGATGAATACCACCTGGTTGGAGCTCATCTCTCTGTTGGTTTCAACCAGGCAATTTTCTCTCTCCACCGTTAATCAGCCTTTATGGAAAATTTATGTCCCATGTGTGCATTCAAGACCGCCCAAGTGGCTTCCTCTTTGCGCGCGTTCAGATAGTTGGCATCATCTTCACCATAACTCCCCATTTATTGCATAGCCATGTGACATCCACGTGCGCCTGACAACTCACTTTCCAGTCACATCTCCCAACGGTTAGTTTTCCAGGCCCCGGGTCCTACGTCCTCGCCCCACCCATATCTTACTTCCGTCAAGTATGATGAAACCCCCAGGACCAAATTGTGGTTGAATTCCTTAGTTAACATTATATACAGATCTTTCCAGATTTTGATCTGAACTAACTTTTTAGGTAAAGTGCGCAATGAGGTGGTAAGTTCTCCAGAATCTGGAGTAATATTCTATCTTATAAAAGTTCTGATGGTCACCTTACCTTGCAGGTTTTCAAACATCCCACTTTCACTATGTTAGGCGCTTCCGCATATTCACCACCTGGGAGCCCAAAAATCCCCTCCACAGCAGTCACTAGAGCAGCTGTCAGGTCCAAGTTAAGATTCCCCTCAGCATGAAATATTTGAAAGACAATGTTGTTACAGGATCAAAGATCGAATCCCAAGTACAATTGGTCACTGACACCAGCATCGGGATGTGGTTGGAAATACAGGTCCTAGTTAAGATGATGTTCATTCAATGACAAGCCAGGGGCCAATTGGCCATCAATGTTGGGGAATCTGGCATATTGAAGGCCACTTACTTCCCATGTTCTGTGCAAACCCCAGAACTCATCCTCACTCTCACGGCACACTACAACTCCTCTGTCCGGGCCATCATGATCATCACTGCGGTTCTGACCAAATATCCTGCACCCATGGTTTCCCTGGACGCTGCAACTTTTCGGGTAGGTCTAGGGATTCCCTAGTTTGATGAGGTGGTTGTCGTCACTAGATCTGATGCCTTGGCACAATTTCAGCAGCTAGAGGTTATGGCCCAGCAATATTTGAATAACAAATGGCTAAAAACCCCAAAGAAAGATTCAAAAATAATGAAGTTGGAGATCCCCAGATTTGAATTCAAGGAAAGCATCCATATGGGGATCATAGCATTGTGCAGGATTTTTGGGCAACCCCACACCCGAGAATTCTCAGGGTGGATGTACTACTTCCTACTTTCCATCTCCACCGGTGAGCAGTATTTTGATTGGGCCACCATCATTTCTAACCATGTAGACTCACAGTTTTTTCAGGTGACCCAGACTTCAAAATTTTATATGATGTCCTATGTTCTCTGGGCCTTAGCACAACAACGCCCTGCCACAAACAGGCTACTCACAGCAGGTGAAATTGGAGTTGGTCTGGGACAAAAGGCCCCTTGGGATTATTTCCCACAAATTCAATGGGAGGCTACTTTTCTCAGCTTCTGTCGAGTTAACAATGCCTTCATTTATTACAATCTCCTCATGCCCACCTGGGATGTCGGGTACCATCTATCTAAAGAGGCCATGGATTTGGTCAGAAGTTATGGCCACTACTACATCCAATTCTAGCAGCATACTTACATTTGGGTAACTGGCTTCTCCGGGAAATCTTATTTGTTGCCCAAATACTATGGGAACAAAATAATCCTTTTAGAATACTGCAGACAGATGCTGGAGTTACACGCCTTATACAATGTAAGGAAGGTGGTGAATGTTCCATTCCCAATAACTTGTGGGAATTACACATGCAGTCTGGCCACAGCTAAAGAAGCAGACAATGAACTTAAAAGCTTGGGCCTAACAAAATTCTATCTGGCGTGGAAGAACTTTGATCCGCTAGGCAAGATTGCAATGGCACTTCCCTAGGTATCAAAGCCCCACAGATTCCACATGGAGGACTTCTGGGAAGATTTTCAAGATGATTTTGAACTCCGGAGCTGGCACTTCGTCCGGATGACAACGAGGATAATGGAGAGGCTAAAGCTTCGTAAATTCCCAGACGATTTCTCAGACACTAGGTCCACAATAGACCCCCAGTACAAAGAAAGGGGAATCGATAAGATGCCCCTCCCTCCAATAAATTAAAATGCTCAGGAGGGGCCAACCATTGAAGATATCACCCGCAACATGGTTGAGCATAGCCATGAGTATTTCAAGAGGGCATGTTAGGGGAGTACGCGTCGAGTTGGCCTGGCAGCACTGAGATTGACCCCTGGGGATGGAACCTCTTCGCACAGAGAGGATAAAGGGAAAATAATAATGGGGACCCCATCGCAAACTCCATCTGTGACCCCCATAAAAGAATAGATGCAACAAATGCTGGCGGTCTCCCAGCAAATGAAAGAAAAATTGATCATAAGGTTGGCCACCCCGGTCCTCATGACTGGGCTCATTTGTCCTCTCTCTTCCCCTTCACTGGCCGCATTAATGGTCTAAGCAACAAGAATGGGAGCGGAAGAGGAGTAGGCAGCTTTGATGGATGCAGGGCCCCCTTTGGTAACCAGGAGAAAGAAGAAGAAAACTACCTCTCAACCAAGGGTGGAGCCATAGCTTGGGATGCCAAGCATCCCAGAAGTACAAATTGTTTCTTCCAACTCCCCGGAGCCAGAGAAAGAACCGGAGCACATCCCAGAGAATCCCCTGCCCCATGATGAGTTTGATGATGTGTTTAGAGCTGATGAATTTGGAAACTTGCAGGGGGACATCATACAGTCAATGGAAGAAATCACCGCGTAGGACGAGCTCCCAGAGCAAGAGCCTGCACAAGAACAAGAAGCCCGGGCAGGAGAAGAAAAGGGGCAAGAATAGGTGAATATTTTTTAAGTCCTAGAAATACAAGTTGAATAGGTCTTGGAAGGCAGGCAGATCCAGGATGAACAGATGACATTGGTTGGGGAAACCGAACCCACAGGAACAACCATGACCCCAACTGTCATGTTCTAGATGTTGCCACCAAAGGTAACATTTGGGGAAATGATCACAGTGTCCCAAACATTGAGCCTCAGCCCGATGCCTCCCCCACCCCCAGAAGATGCACCAGTCGAAGAAAGCATCCCAGCAACAGAGGCTGGTAAAGAGAAGCAGCAGGATTAAGAAGAGAACCCCAAGGAAACAGATAATGATCCTAACATTTCCAAGGATACGGACACCAGGGCACAAGATACAGGCACCATACTATTGAAAGGGTGCAACAAAAGCCCGAGGAGAAATCAAAAGAATAGATTCTGGCTGCAAAGCCACCCCTACCGCCACAATGGTTGGTGGAATCTCAAAAGAGTAAGGCCTTGGAAACACCCAAGGCCCATCTCTCCTTGGCAGAGATGATGGCGCAGGTGCAAAACCCGCCAAAGGCTAAGAAATCCCAGACATTTCATACTCTTCAGACTGAGCTCGGGCGAAGAAACAGTCACAGTGATCATGATGCCTTTCCCAGAAGTGGATGAAGCAATGGCTAAGGTCGGAGATTACAATGTCACAGAGGTGTTGTTTGGGAAGAGAGGAAAATAGGGTGAGTTAGACCTATTAAAAGAAGCAGCCAAGGAAGTAGAGGCTCACTATGACAAAGAGGCCCAAAAATTCAGGGCTGAGAAGGAGTTAAATGCAAATCTTATGGGGCTGCTAACAAAGTTGGCCCATCTTATTTGTGTCATTCCCCTAGGTGCCTCCACCTCCGATGCGCTGCTTCCTCAAAGTGACATAGACTCACTATGGGCGATGAAGAGAAAAGCCCAGGTGGTTGATGAATGGGTTACCTTACAGTTGGGAAATGTTCAACGTTTCTTAGTGTCCACACTCCCAGACCTATATGCGGCCCTCCACATCTTACACAGGCCAAAACTACCATCTCCATCTGGGAGGGGGATATGGAAAATTATGAAGCATGGAAAGTTGAGTTGGAAGAACTCGTCAACATCGGGGAGGAGATTATCTTCGAATCTAGAATTTTGGGAGAGGATTCATTTGATTTCGTAAAGACCCAGCACTCTAGACTTGACCTCACGTTGGGGTAATCAAGAAACTGGTAGGGACCCTGTGTGATAAGGCCAATGCAATCCAATATTCTTTCAATTTTTATGAGTCTTTTGTTTTGAAGGTCTCCAGAGCTAATCTGTTTAGCACCGACACATGCACTCCAGAGGAATATGTTTTGGGGAAGTTTGACGAATTAATGGAATCAAGATACCAATCCACGGAGGGAATAGATGGGGAAAAGATGACGCAAATAACTCGCATGGTGCTCAGAGGTCACGATGCGGCAAAAATGGCCACAGAATTTAAGGCAAATGTTCTAGACCTGGGTGAGCTGATTGAGGTGGCCAAGTACCGTATGGATGGCCTTAAAGACATCAATGAAGATGGGATCTCCCGCCTCCTCCAGACTTTCAACGATAGCAAGCAACAATAAATTCCTTTGGATTCTGGAGATGATCAGTCAAAAGATGTATTTTTTGCATTCATTTATTCTTTGGGGCACATGCTCCCAGATCCTAAAGTCCTGGATCCAGCGTTATTCATTTTTGTATTCTTTAAAGTGACCCGTGACTTGATTCCCTAGACCGACCGGTCACTTTCAAAATAGTAATAAAAGGTGTCAGAAAATAGGTAACCGCAACAAGGCACATTGGCTAAATAAGAGGTTTCTAATAGATGGTCTTCCCAAGGTGCTACTTCAATGTTACACATGGCGCATCGGAGAGAGGGCGCCGCTTTCCTATTAATGAGGCATGTAGCCTCAATCCCCAGGGGATTAGATTTCTTCCTTCTCCTCCTGAATCCCTTCTCGAGGTTGATTCTTCCACTCTTCTTTTCTTGTCTCATTCTTTTGACATGTCAAACCTTCTCCATCTCGAGGTCTTTTGTAGCGTCGCGTAGGTAGTACCGGCCACCAAAAATGATATTATATTGTAAAGTGTAAAAAAATTAGGTTAAGTTTTAGGTCAAACTTGGTGTATAAATATTAATTCTGACCTCATTCCAAGGGTCGGCGAAATTGATTATTTTGCATTCCATAGCTAATAGCAATTTGATTTTCTCAGTTCTTAGTTGCAGAGATCAATGCTCCATAGTTTCTAAGCTTTCAGTAGTTGAATGCTCCCTTGGATCCACCACTGTAATATGCACCAGTGCTTGCTGAAAGAGATGTTAATGAAGAAGGAAGAGTTCTCTCAATGATGTTGTTAGCATTCTATCTTCTGGGTTAACGGTATTTTATGCTTTGTGTTCTTCATGTCCTTTGCGCTGGTACTTAAAGTAGATTAACGACCTCCTTTCCTTTTCTACTAATAAAATATGAGTTGATGGTCTTGTGTTTCTTCGATATTTAGTGTAGTGTGTTAGAGCATTGTTGATGTTTTGAATGTTTAGTATAACTATAGGTAGATTAAATATTTCTAACTCTGCAGTATCTTTTTAAGTTTATTTTTTAATATTAATGCGCGCTTGTAGGAAACCCCACTTACCTGAATCCCTGGAGGATACGAGTTAAGATAACCAGCTATCCCCCTCAAACAAAATAGTCACATTTCCCAACTAAGCCCCACACTGTCGAGACCCAACTCTCACGTGCTTGGAGGCCCAGGGAATCTCATTTTCCTGGACAACCTTTATAGGCGAAGTTGACCGGTACCCCAGTACCTGGTGACAACTTACCTCTATTTGCAAACCCGGTCACAAAGTCTCATCAAAACCCTATAGATATCTTTGAAATATTCATCGTCAGCATACATACCTTTTAGGGCATCAATACCACCACTTTCTAACTGAACCTATGATATATTCAAATCTCATCTACTAAGAGCATCTGCAAATTTATTTGTGACACCCTTTTTGTGCTTAATAGTGAATGTGTAGGCTTGTAGGGACTCTACCCACTTCATGTGCCTATGACTCAATTTGTCTTGAATTTTTAAGTAGCTCGGGGTCTAATTATCAGTGAAAACAACAAATTCCTTGGGGAGTAGATAGTGTTTCCATTTATTTAGTGATTTCACTAATGTATACATCTCCAAATCATACGCGGAATACTTTATTTTAGCATCGTTTAATTTTTTACTAAAGAAAGAAACTGGCTCTCCTTCTTGGCTAAGCACTGCTCCTATGGCTACATGACTAGAATCACATTCAATTTGAATTTTTTTGTTAAAATAAGGCAATGTTAGAACAACTAGTTGGGATACTTTCTTTTTAAGCATCTCAAATGCTTCATCTGCAACTTGGTTCCATGAAAACTTACACTTTTGACCACCTTTGATTGTCTCCAACACGGGAGGACAAATTTGACTGAAATTCTTAATAAATTTCATATAAAAAGTTGAGAGACCATTAAAACTTCTGACATCCCCAATTTTCCTAGGAGTTGGCCATGAAAGGATTGCACTCACCTTATCAGGATCCATTTTCAAATAACCTTTTGAGATCACAAATCCAAGATATGTTAGGTCTTCCCGCATGAACACACACTTATCCATATTGATCATTAAGTGTTTTCACTCAACTTATTGAAAACCATATCTAGGTTTTTTAAGTGTTGTTGTTTTATTTTTCTAAATATTAGGATATCATCTAGATATACAACCACAAACTTACCACTGAAATCCTTGAGCACTTCGTTCATTAGTCTCATGAATGTGCTAGGGGCATTAGATAACCCAAATGGCATTACCTTCCATTCATACAAACCCTCATTAGTTTTAGAATAATTATTCTAATCACCACCTCTCCTTATCCTAATTTTGTGATAATCACTTATAAGATCAATTTTCAAAAATTATTTAGCTCCTCACAAACAATCAAGTAGATCCTATATTCTATGCATGGGGAATCTATACTTGATTGTGATTTTTTTGATGGATTTGGAATTCGTACACAATCTCCATGTTCTTTATTTCTAGGGAACTAAGATAGTAGGGACTCCGCAATGGCTCAAATTTTTCCCTATTAGACCTACATCAAGTAGTTCTTGTACTTTTTTTGCCACTTCTTCAGTCCGTTGAATAGTCAATTTGTATGCAAGATTGTTTGGTAATGTAGCCCCTGGATTAAAATCTATGCAGTGACTGATTTCCCTCATAGGTTGTAGTTTTTTTGGCATTCCTTCTATGATTTTGCCTTTGTATCTTTGAAGTATTTCCTTCACTTTATTATTGACAGTCATCTTCTCCTTCTCTGATTTCTCATCAACAAAAGGCTCCCTACTTTGTCTTGGCATTGGTATGATTGCAAAATAGGGTTTCTTCTCTTCATGGATCATCTTGAGGAACTCCTTACCTCCCATGAGCATGATATTTACTTCCTTCTCCTTTTGTTCTTCCCTTTCATCAGACAGTGGCACCAACTTGATGAATTTTCCATCCTTTGGTTATTGAATATGTGTTCCTCTATCCGTCATGGTGATCTTTCAAATCATATTGCCAAGGCCTTCCAAATAGAAGGTGGAATGCATCCATATTAATAATATCACATAATATTTTGTCCTTATAAGAACTAATATGAAATTCTACCTATGATTATTCTTCTACCAATGTTTGTTGCCCTTTAGTTAACCATGAAACTTTATATGGAAAAGGGTGAGGAATTCTTGTAAGTTTTAACTTCTCTATCATTTCCACATAAACCTAATTCTCATTAGAACCAGATACTATAATCACCTTGCATATTTTACCTTCTATCTTACATGTATTTTTGAAGATGCCTTTCCTCAGTGGTAGCTCAAAAGAGGTAGGTACTTTCTGTTAGCAATAATAGTCCACCAACACAGCTGAGAGGGGGGGTGAATCAGTTGTGTTCCACAATATTTAAACTTTAAACTTTAAAATTATAAACCAATTACTCAATCCAAATATGAACACATCAAAAGCAACATCATAACACAAACAATTGTTTTCAACAAAACCTTTTTAAGGGTTAAACCCCGCTGGGAATTAGCACCCACAAAGAATGCATTGACAATGATGTATCCCTGTTAGGAGATCTAGTCCTCTTAGGAGTTGATTATTACATACTATACATAGTCCCTTTTAAATGAAAAACCCTATTAGGAGTATAGATAAATAAGAGGCTCACTGCCGAGGTTCATTTCCCAAATGAGAAGGTTAAATCCACCTTCTGGACTCATTGTCCAAAGTACATATATAGAAGTATACAATAACTAGTCAACTGACTAATAGCAACTTGCTTTACCTAAATAGTTCCAATGAAGTTCATCACAATCACTATCTTTGCTCTACATACAACATACTTCATAATTACAAGCTCACAACTACCTTATCATACTTCCACATCACCTCATCAAGAAACAAATCTCCTTTATACAAGTTACAATAATCAATTAGGTCAGCCTGTTAAGACTTTCTCAATATATAAATAATTACATAGACCCTTTCTAAGATACACATGATACCTTAAACAAGTAAAAAACAAATACAAATCATCAATTACACTCCAAGTTCCATAATCTATGCTCACCATCCTCTAGACATGCTACATCATAGTAGTTAGCCACAAATAGGTCTTTGAAAGATCACACACCATAGATGACATCACCAAGAATCCAAAGACCCAAGAATCACAATAACATTCTTCAACATTTCTTCTACCATGCCTCAAGGTCACATATCACAACACATGCTCACATCCAATTTATCGCAAAAACTCAGAGACCAACTCTTTCATAATCCTCTGTCACTGCTTTGTAACCAATCTTTACCAAAACACCTATAACTTATGAAAAAAATAATATCAAGACAAGAAATCTTAGATATAAGATATCTTCTCATCCCCTTATATAGATCCGTGCTCGCATGATTTAAAATTTTGTACAGTTCTTGTACATGTTTGTAAGTCTTGCCTGTACAAGTGATAACTAGTCTATCTAAGACTTCTAAAGTTTTCAACTAAAACATATGTTGACATCAATGAAAAAACATGAATGTCAACACCTCTTACAGAAACAATTCCAATAATCTCTCCCTTTGGCATTGACGACAACATATGTGAAAATCCATCAACCCAAAAGTAGCCTTCTTAATACAGTCTTCTCAATATCCTCTTCATAGATCCCTCTAAAATAGTAGGGATTTTTTCACTTGTATCTCTCTCCCTTTGACATCAATGGAAAAGGGTGCCATAGCTCCTCTCCTTTTTTGTCCATCCCACCTCTTCAAGGTTTAGCTTTTTCAAATCTTCATGCCTACAAAAATTAGGTGCTTGATCACCCAAATGTGTTTTGTTGTGTTCCTGCGATCACTCCCCCTAAGGAGTGGATCCAAGAATCAAGTCCAGGGAATGATATATCTATGACAGCTACTAGACTGATGCATTTCTATATTATTTATCTCTCACAAGGAGTGATTTTCACCCAAGCATACCTCTGAGATACTAAAAGGAATCTTTTGACAAAGGTCTTGTGAATATATCTGCTATTTTCTCCTTTGTACTGATGTACTCTAATTTGACTTCATTTTCTGCAACCTTGTCTTCAAAGGTTATTCCAATGTCCTTTAGCATATGCTTCATCCAAATAATCTGTGTATAATTTATAGCAGCAACAACATACTCTGATTCAACAGTAGATTGAGCTATATAATCTTGATTCTTACTTAACCATGAAACCAACCTCTTTCCAAGGAGAAATGCACCACCACTTGTTCTATTTTTATCATCAACGCTTCCTGCCCAATCGACATTAGTATAAGCATGAAAAGTAAAATTATTAGACTTTTCATACCATAAACCATATTCCAGTGTTCCTTTCAGATATTTGAATATCCTCTTAACTACAACAAGATGAGTCTCTTTAGGATCTACTTGGAACCTCGCAACAATTCCAACTACACTAGCTCTCAAATACTAATTATTATATGTACAACCTTTTCTGATCTGAACTCTGTAGACAATAGTATTGTCTGCTTCTCTCCAATGAAATATATTATCTTCAAGCGTTGTTGTCCCAACAACATCGAGTATGGTTCTAATTCTTCTCTCTGTTATCCCATGCTCTTCATAGTGAGAATTAAACACATCTGACTTAAACTCTCCACCTCTATCTGACCTTAAACATTTAATCTTCAGACCTAATTCATTCTCAACTTTTTCTTTGAAAATCTTAAACTTATCAAAAGCTTCAGACTTCTCTTTAATAAATGCAGCCCACATCATAACATAAAGCATAAAGAATGCAGTCCATATCATAACACAAAGTATAAAGAACCTTTTATTCCATAACCATCTATCATTTATCTTCACAACAAAGCAACTTGCCTTTATAGTATTCAACTCAAATACATTACCTCTTGACTTTGTACCTGATGCGATCAAGTCTCCTGTCTGACTTCTACTAGTACATTTTTCATCCATGAACTGTAAGTGATATCCCTTTTCTACAATTTTTCCAACACTCAAAAACTTGTGCTTAAGTCCATCAACAAGCTTGAGACATCATCAGTACTAGTTTTACCATCAATAGAAATCAAACCTACTCCAATGATCAATTAGGAGTGTTATCACCAAATTTGACTACACCACCATCACATTTAGTTAGTTGAACAAACTTATTTTGTCACTAGTAATATGATGTGAATAACCATTATCTATGATCCATTCTGATTTATTTTCAACATGTAAAACTAAGGCTAATATGATGTGAACAACCATTATCTATGATCCATTCTGATTTATTTTCAACATGTGAAACTAAGGCTCTTTCTTCAGGAATGTGCTCATCATCTTTAATAGCAATAAATCCAATTTCATCATAATCCACAACATCATCATCAGACTCATCAGCACTAGAGCATAGTAACATTCCTTTTCCTTAGAATGAATAGGTTTATGAAACTTAGGTTTATGCTTAGGAACAGTTGTAGGACATCTAGTTGCAAAATGACCAATCGTATTACATGAAAAACACTTTAGGGTAACTTTCCTTCAAATTTATCCTCACCTGTCTTTTCTATTCTTGCAATTAGGGCCACAAGTTCATCTATTTTCCTTACCTCTTCTACTATTTTTTTCAAATCATCAACATATTCACCAATTTGTTCATACATGTTAACTTTTTTGGTGCTTGCAAGACTTGATAAAGTCTTTTTGTCAATGTGCACAGACGCCTTGAATGTTGATTCCACCTTAGGTAATGTATCCCCTAGCTCTTCAGCCTCAAAATTGGTCAACTTAGCAATCAACATCTCTCTATTGAAGTTATTTTTCAAAGGTATGATCTCTTCTAAAATTTGTAATTTAGTTTTGTAGGCAGGTGTCAAAGATCTTAGAATATTTGTGATCTCTTTTTCTTCAGTATATGTGACTGTTGAGTTTTTAATGCCTATAACAACCTTTGTAACACTCTATACATATTCTCCAACGTTTTCATCATCTCACATTCTCAAACTCTCCATTTTAGTCTTCCAATTCTGCAACTTTGCTTTCTTAGTAAACTTATCGCCTTCATATAGTGCCTCTAGTCTTGTCCAGATTTTATGTGCAAAATCCAAGTCTTTAACCTTTGTGAATTCAACCTTAGAGAGCGCATTTATCAATGCTTCTCTTGAAACCATATTACAAGTAAATAACTTCTTTTCATCTTCATTAGCATTTTCTAATTCATCTTCAGGCTTGATCTTCTCATCCTTCTTTGTAATCATCTAGTAATCAATTCCTAGGCAAGGTAGGTCAGTTCTCATCTTGTTCTTCCATCTGTCAAAATTTTTAGCATCAAATTTCAGACTCTCCTTCTAATAGAATGTCATCTTCAGGGTCACCTCAAGTTGTTAATCTTTCTCTCAGAAGACCACAAGCTATGATACCAATTGTTAGCAATAATAGTCCACCAACACAACTGAGAGGGGGGGGGGGTAAATTAGTTGTGTGGTAAATATTTAAAATTTAAACTTATAAACCAATTACTCAATGCAAATATGAACACTTGAAAAGCAACATCATAACACAAGCATTTTTTGTCAAGGAAACCCTGTTAAGGGAAAAAAAACCAATGGGAAATATTACCCATAAATAATGCATTAAAAATATTGTATCCCTGTTAGGAGATCTAGCCCTATTAGGAGCTGATTATTACATACAATACATAATTTTGTTAAATAACGAACCCTGTTAGGAGTCAAGAGAAATAAGAGGCTCACTGCCCAGGCTCATTACCCAAATTAGAAGGTTAAATCTACCTTTTGGACTCACTATTCAAAGTACACTAACCAGTGAACTAACTAATAGCAAGTTGCTTTGCCTAAACAGTTCCAATTAAGTTCATCACAATCACTATCTTTGTTCTACATCTACCAGACTTCACAATTACAAGCTTACAAATTCCTCATCATACTTCCACATCACCTTATCTAGAAAAAAACTCTCCTTTATACAATTTACAATAAGAAATTAGGTCGGTGTGTTAAGACTTTCCCAATGCACAAATAATTACATAGACCCTTGCTAACATAAACACGATACCTTAAACAAGTGTATAGTTGGAAAATGGAAGCACTTCCATGGGAGACATGTTTAGCCTTCCGAGTAAGTGGTTTGGGGTCATGAAAAGCACCTTGACTGGGTCCCTGATCTTGACATGGTTTCCCCCCTGATCTGCCTTTCTATTCACCATTTTCTGACATGATTTCTGCATTCTGAGATACAGACCTGTGTTTCTAGGATTCAGGGACAGGGTCGACCTCCTAGGACAGGGTCAACCTTGACCCTGACCTAGGACAGGGTTGACCTCAGCCCTGCCCTAGGATAGGGCCGACCTTGACCCTATCCCAGGGTCCAAATCCTGGAAACTTTATGTTTCCCGGATGTCGGTCCTCACAAAAAGTTTTCTCCTACTCCTAGGTCGGCTGTTTTGGGTTTCGAAGCATTGATTCCTAAGTTGTATTTAATATAGGTCCTCTGCTAGGGGTAAAGGCTTTAATGGTGGTTTAATTATCCTATGCCGGCCTCCTTAGAAGATTGTGCCCTAATTTCATATAAGAGGGAGTCTTTCTCCTCTCATTTTCTCTAAGTCCTCTATTGAAGCCTATGCATCCTTGAGAAATTGAAGAACATTATGAAGTAAAGTTCAAGAAAGCTAAGGAGTAATATTTCAAGCAAGCATTCATCCATTCAAGCATCCATTTCCATGAAGGAGACCCACTGGAGGCCATTGAAGGTTTCAAGCTACAAGGTGCCCTTTTGGTGATCTCTCCATCCATCTTCTTCCAAGCCTTTTTCAAGATCAAGAACCCATCCAAGACTTGGTGTTGAGGATTTATAAGCAAGAGATTGAAGACATCTTACCATTCTACATTCCATATTTTGAAGCATACTTGTGGATTCACGGATTCGAATCCGCCACAAGGACTTTACAAGCAAGGTGAATTTGAGTTTTTACTTTGTTATCTTTATGCAATTTCAATTATACATTAAGGTTAATTCCAAAAATGGGGTTTGATCAAGGCAAACCCCTCCCCCACAACAAACAAACCTTTCTTTTTGCAAGTACAGGTTCAGGACTGTAGATCTGGGACCAGATCTGGATACCCTTTTCAGTTTTCTTTCGGACGACGCAAACAGGGACACTTTCAGATTTGTGTAGGACAGGGTTGGAAAAAGTGGTACAAGGCCGACCTTTTTCATAAGACGACATCAGAATGGGAAAATATTTCTAGGTTTATTCATCTCTATGTTCTGGTTCGAGATCAACTATCGACATTTCCAGAAACAGTCTATAGATCTCAGAAAACATCAATCTTTAATCTGCAATTTTGTAAGGTTAGTTCTTCCTCCTATCCTTTTCAATTACTTTTATTAAGCATATTTACTTAATTAATTTACAAAATTTAAGATCCCCTTTCTTGTTCTCTTTCCAAATATTTGGTTCATTTGTGCATTAAACCTTCTACTTAGGTTGATCAAATTGGATCTCCTATTTGTGTATTTGAGGGTGAAAGAAAGGAGTGTCTTATCATCCCTTAATCACAATTACAATATACAATCAATATCAAACTCAATTAAGTGTAAGATGTGAATTAGGGTTAAGGATTTCAACACAGTATAACAATTAATCAATCAATCAAACCCCCTTTCCAATCTTTACATTTTATCCTTAACGCACCCTTAATTCACCTCCTTTACAACAAGTAAACAACAAATACAAATCATCAATTACACTCCAAGATCCATAATCTATGCTCACCATCCTCTAAACATGTTACATCATTGTAGTCAGCCACAAATAGGTCTTCACAAGATCACATGCAACAGTTGATGTCACCAAGAATCCAATGACCCAAGAATCATAAATAACAATCTTCAACATGTCTTCTACCATGCCTCAATCTTGCATATAATAACACATGTTCACATCCAAGTTATCCCAAAAACTTAGAGACCAACTCTGTCATAATCCTTTTATCACTACTCTATAACCAATCTTTACCAAAACAACTATACCTTATGCAAATACTAATATCAAGAAAAGCGATCTTAGATATAAGATCTCTACTCATCTCCTTATACAGATCTGTGATCACACATGCTCTGAAAGTCTGTATAGTGTCCATACACGTCTGTCACTCTTTCTTGTACTAGTGATAACCAATCTGTCTAAGACTTCTAAAGTATTCAACTGAAATATATGTTGACATCAATGACAGAACATGAATGTCAACACCTCTAACATAAATAATTTTAACACTTTCAAAAATGTTCTCCTCATCATCAATGCTTCCCCTCTTTATAGTAGTCCATAGGAATAAGGAGAGTTCACACTCTAGCAATCAGTGTCTTGGATTAGATGATTCCTTCTATCTCCATGGGAACTTGATCCTGCTTTCTCTGGGTACTTGGATGCAATGTGGTATTCTTCGTTGCAGTTAAAACATTTGATGGGTCATGAACCCCTTCCTCCAAACCTTCCTCTGAAACTTGGCCTTATTCCTCTGAATTTTCCTCTAGAATTTTCCTCTCCATGAGAGTTTTCTTGGTTTGATTCTCCTTGTGATATGAAGTTTTGTCCTCTGCGTTGGTAGCTTCCTCTTCCTCTAAAGTTCCTTCCTCTACCCCTATTATTATGCTCTTGTCTCCTTATTTTATCCTCCACTTTTTGTGCTAATTGATAGCATTTATGGACAATGTCCGGTAACAATAATTTCAATTCATCTTGTATGTTCATCCTAAGTCCATTTAAATATCTCGCTACCTTCTCACTTTCACTTTTACTATGTCTAGACTTTATGCTTAATTTTTGGAATTCTTCTATATAAGTATTGACATCCATCTCTTTTTGTCTAAGATTTTTTCTTCTCTTATGTAATTGGACTTCATAGTCCTCTGGTACATAAGTCTAATTGACTTTAGACATCATTCTGTTCCAAGAAGTAATCATACTTCTTCCATATTTCACCCTCTCTCCTTGAACAAAGTTCCACCAAGTGAGGGTTGCTCCTTTCAACTTGGAATTGGCTATCTTGATCTTCTGATTCTTTGTTGTTTCTTCACATTCAAAGTAATAATTTAAGGACTTTATCCATTCCATAACACTACCAGCATCCATCTTTCCACAAAATATAGGGATCTCTGATTTATTGTCTATGTTTATTCCTCCCATAGACTTGAGAGCATTTAGGAAATACAGCTGATCTATAGGAATTTCTTCTTCTTCCCACCTAGGGGCCTCCTCTTCACCCCCTTCTTATTCTTCTTCTCTATCAGAGGAATCATCTACTTCCTTTCTCATCTTTCCCTTCAACTTTTCTAACTCTACCTTCAACAAACGGTTGTGTTCCTCATTTTCTTGCACTCTCTTGGCAATTTCTTCATTGGTCATCTTACGAGGAATTATTTGAGCCTCTCACACAAACTCTTATGCTGAAATGTACTTGACCAAAATATTCTTCTACGCTCTGATACCAATATGATGCAGAACCCACAACAAAGGCTAAGTGTTTCTTTCCCACACCCACAATAGCCAAAGTCAATCCAAGCTGATTTACTTGTTACACGCAATCTTCTGACTCAATTACCAATTCCCAATTTCATCTTTAACTGTTGTGTGACAAGATCCACACCCATGTCCTATCTCTACCTTGTTCCTCCTTAAGGGTCTCAAGGCTTGTTTGTTGAAAACAACTACAACTAAGGAATGAGATGAAATCCTTTTATTTTCTCAATAATGGTGACCTACCAACCAACTCAAAACAATCATGAGAGCTTACCTTGCAAAATTCTCTGGAAAACATCTCTCACAATAGGCCTACTTTGCTAGTAGCCCTTCAAGATAGGTTTTTTTTTCCAAACAACTTCCCAAAATTCTAAAGGAACAAGAAAACTAAAGATAGCTTTAGGTGCCTTTTATCTAGTTACACATACTCCTAAGGTCACACCTTCTGATTCCATATACAAGGATCCTAATTCCAACTATCCTCACAGACCACCTAATTAAGCCTAAATGAGCCTAATTTAAAAAGAAAGTACCCTCTATACTTGACCTCTGACAAAGGAATCACTATGTCAGTCTCAGAAGACCTTCAAACTACCAATTCCATGGTCACATTAGTTGGTTCCATCTTAAACTCCTTCGCAAGTGTTTTTCTTCAATACTGCACAAATGGTCACATTGAGATGCTCGTCTATAGTTAGATTTTTATCCATGTGCTTGGAGCCTCCCTTCAAACCAACACCAAAATACTATACTACATTTTCCCTTCTAACATTTTCCTAAATCTCAGCAAAACCCAATACTGAAAATGCCAAATTTGGGCATCTTTCTGAGAAACCCTAGTTATAGGTAGGATTGGACCTATCCAAACAAAATTCAATTGATCTCTACATTAACCTGACGGACTCAAGACCTCTGACTAGATGCAAATGAAATTTAAGAGTCTCCTTAAACACATCAATCAGTCACAAACACCCATCAATTCAGACAAGTAGGCAATTAACCGAGAAACATGAAATTAATAGGAAAACTCCATAATTATTTTATTCTTTCAATTATCCAAACATCAAATTTCAATCACAACACAATAACTAAAACATCCCCTGGATTCAATCCCAGTGGGTTTCAAATAACTTCACCAATGGTTCCCAACCAATTTTCAAATTTGGTGACCGTTAGAAAGGAAGTTTTACAATTTGTTTCAAATCTTGCAACTATTGCACTCAATGGGTTGTGTTCTTTAACCCATGACTTTATTGACTCCTAATGACCTATTAGGAATTTAAACAACCATAATCAACCCTTAATTAGACTCCTACTGACCCACATGGTAATTTGTCCATGGTGGCTTATAATATGCAAACCAGGACAATGCCTTACAAGATTGGGTCTTATTGAATCACACTTATATTAACATATTACATTGTGTCTCCACCTCAAGGATGGTCCTCATAGTGTGTTAAGGGTGCCCCTACACCAATATGTCATTAAAGTTCTAATGGAAAGAAGACTACATTGTATCAGGTGATAAGGTGTCATTACAAAACCATGACTAACGTGAAATAAATCTACATTTGGATACTATTGGTGATATTTGGGGTGACAGTTTGGGTCATTGTTATAGTGACACTTGTTATGGAATTATGTTGATTTTATCATTGAAATTTACAATTTTGGTTTCATATGTGACAATATAGTGATACATGAGTGACAGATAATTTTGATCTCTAGCATTTAAAGTTTGATATCATCTTTGTTAGTTCAGTGATACTTGTTTGATGACAATTGACTACTTGTTGTAACCACCTAATTTCGGTCTGTTGCAACTATAGACCCTATTTTCCCTAAGTGTGATCATACCCTCGAGTTATGTCCAAACGACCCTGTTACTGTTTGGCATAATTCTTTGAATCAATTTAATGTCCTAGGTGATTTTTATCACTGATTTATATTATCTACTATAGCCATACAATTCAATTCAATATCGACCAATCAGATCAAATCTAAATCAAACATGGCTATAGTATTTAATATGAAGGAATTAAATAAATCTCTAAATCAATTAATCACTTGCAAACCAACCCATTCACCCATGCTAATCTAATCTTAATCCTAAAATTCTCTCTAAGCCACCTCCTAATGTTGTCACATTCCATTAGGGAATGATTAGCAACTCAACCCATTTGAGAAAGTCCACTTTCTCA
>MU223774.1:3672193-3706621 GCA_018584345.1 Thuja plicata | reverse complement strand
AGAAGGAAATAGGTCGCCTTTAGAGGGTTTATGTGTTTTTCATACTTTTACTAACCCTATATTGCTAAAACAATGATCTATTGAAGTGTTTGTGTCCATCTAACAGGTACCCATTTACGCACACACACTTGTATGTAACACTAATTACTATTTTGGAAATAAAATAAGTGAATTCATGTCATAATTCCTTGTCAACATCTTTTTTCTTAAATGATCATTGTTTGAATTTCAAAAGACATAAAGTATTCAAAGACATTATTATTAGCAAAATATATATGCATAGGGTCTCCTTTATGAGGCATGAATAAAGTGGTTGACATTATTATATTGGTCTTTGGTTTCAAAGGCATTATCATTGCAATACATATACACGGGTTTTTGTTAGGCATTATTAAGGTTGACATATGCCCTAAGGCATCAAAGACAACATCTATTTTGGAAACAATGTCTTTTGAAACCCTAGTGAACTAGGGAATGAGCTTCAATAGTTGGAGCATTTTGGAGATGTAATAACAAAGGAAAATAGTATAATCACAATAGTTAAACTGGTAACATCATTCTTGCTTCAATTAGTAAATAAAATTTGTTATAGTGTGTTAAGATTGTTAAATGGAAGAAAGGCTTAACAATAAAACACAAAGGTTAGTTGGTTCGTTACAATTGGGCATTAAAAGGAAGTTTTTATAACAGTTATGGATAGGCGACAATTTCTTCGATTCACACTTGCTTCTCTATTGTTGTTGTTACCTCATATATATGAGGGCTGTTCATTTTCAAATAAGAGAGAGTAGTGGGAACTATGAGAAAAGTAAAGAGGGTTTCCAAAAGAATATTTGTTTAGTTTTTCATATACGTATTCTGGGAAAAGGGAAAGGGCTCTGTTTTTTAATGAAACATTTCAAGGGTTTACATTTTGAAAAAGGTTCTCACATTTGTGAAGTTAAGAACTTTGTTTTCTAAAAGGAAGTCTTTGTTTGTGAAGGGGTTATGATTATTTGAAGAAGATTGTTCTTGATTAGTTCAAAACTGATATATTTAACATTCTTGGGTATTATGTTGCAGTAGTGTATGGTTATGATCTTAAAGTTGTGCAGATTCATATTTTTATACTTAGTTGTATGTAGATGTTATTTATCGCAGCCTTCATCCAAAGCATTATGAAGGTGATCTGGGGTAGAGAAGAAGTGACAAATTGAGCAGAATTGAGAAAAATAAAAAAATTGATATTTTTCTATGTTTCAAAAAAGTGCATTTTCAGAGGCCTTTGGAGTGGAATTTAGAGTCAAAACTATCATTTTTCCTTTGGGGACTAAAATTAGATCCCTTAAAGACCTTTCCAATGATATTTTATTATTAATATATAATAGAACTTTAATTTATTAATTTAGTTTCTTTAAACTTTTAGTTGTAGTTTACAATTAAAAAAACTAGATTATATGACCATCAAATTTGAGTTAATAAGATTTTGTCTTCTTAAAAAAAACTATTAAAATAATTAAAAATCAAATATAACATTTCCATAGATACTATCAATCTACTATTTAATAAACTAAATATAATATTGTTATAGAATCTAGTATTCATATACTCATCTAAAAATCCTAAAGAGAAAAAAATGGATTGGATAATATATACCTATCAATATTATTTTACAATGTTTTGATGTTGGTGACTTTATTTTTAAAATGGGCAGAATAGATTGAATGACTCATGATAATTTTGAGAAAGATTTAGGTTAATTAAATTTTGAGAATTATAATTATTGACAATATTCTCGAACCCATTCTTCTTGTTCCAAACAATGGCTTCCTTTCATGCTCAACTTGTAGAGACTGCAGGAATTTTCATTGGGAATACGTGCCATGGAATGAGAGGATAAAAATTGAAGTGGAAGAAAATGAAGCTTCCATGTTTGCACAAATAGAGGATGCAGTTATTGACAAAGTATTCACGCTACACAACATTCAAATTTGTAGGGCAGTTTTGTATTTTCTCGGAGAAGAAATCATTTCACCCAGGGCAAAGAGAATTTTGTTCCCATCACAGGCAATATCAATCTTTTTATCAAATGCTATGGATTTTCTACAAGCCAAACCACTACTAGATATAGTTTATCATAAGGTGATCAAGAAAGATTTTCTATGGGCACAAAAATATGAAACGACTGTTCATAAATACAACTTGTGGGAAGGACAGGGTTTATTAGGAGGTATATGTTTCCCAAACAATTCATATAGAGCAACCATGCTTACATGCTTGTATATGACAACATTAAGCGTGCCCTCGACAGACAAAATTATCACCATGTTCGAACAAATTTACAAATGCATGGTCGTGACCTTGATGTTATGGTGGTCAATAGAGTTAGAGCAAAAGTGAATGCACTACTTGACATCTTAGAGATGGACAACATTGCAGATGTGAATCAACGTAACCAAGCAACAGAGCCACAACCAAATTTGGGGTTGGATTTAAATATAAGTCCTCTAGTCAAACTCAACCCTGATTGGGGTGGGGCAAATGCAGAAGATCACTCCACGCAACAATGCAGGCCCCAACCACACATAAACCCTATGGCATATATTGCTATGACCTTGAATTGGCCAAATGTGCTACTGGGAGTCTCAGAGTGGTTAAAAGATGCGCCTGACCCCTCGGGTTGGCTAAAAGCAATGTCGAGACTCATACAAGGGCAAGGAGTGCCATTATTGCTCACAAAATTGGGAAAAGGTGGGTGGGATTGGTCAGGATCTACAACAGATCCCACAACCATGGAAGGATAGCACTGCACAGTAGAGATAGTGTTAGCAAATTTTGATCTATTTTGACGAGTTGGCTTCAACAAAATCGGGTGTCATCATCAATTTGGAGACCTCTGCATTCTGGTTTTTGGTGGTGACTCAAGCTGGCTTCTTCACCACACAAACTATAATGACCCTGGGCTTGGTTAGATCTCGACATGGAATCCATGGATTTGGATCCTAAGGGTTTGATTTTCGAGGGTTTTACTCACAGTGTAAGGCTCCTATATAATCAGTCTTCGTGGATGATAGGAAAACCATCAAATGCGGGTGCCTATCATCAAAATGCAAAAATGTCACTTATAAGGCACAAATTTTTGGCTCTTTTGATTTTATTGCCAGTAAAGCCTTTTTGTAAAAGTTTGGTTCATATTATATTGTAATTGGGTGAGGATATTGGGTTTTCTTCCTTGTTCTTTCCAAATTGAGCTCTTGAACTAGTTTATTATTATTACATATAAAATACTAGTGGTCCGCCCACTTTCGATTAAAAAAAATTCTTAAAGAAAATTAATTTTAGTGCATTTCAATTGTTAATCTAAAAATCTTGTTTAAAATTAATTTGTTAGATATGACTTTAATATTAAAAAGTTTGTTTTAGTTGTAGACAAGTTAATATATGCTTGTTTATAAATAAAAAATAGATTTTATGCATGATGAGATGATGAGAAGCTGCTTATTTCTTTCAAACAAGGAGCTCTTAATTATGTGGAAAGATTTGTTGTAGCAAACAATAAAAAATATAACTTGACATTTCTCTATTAATTCAAATAAATTTGATTTATTTAATTTTCCATCAAGAAATGAAAAAAAATTAATATTTTAATTTTTTTTCTATGCAGAATTAAGGTCCATTTTTTCTCAGATGAAATAATTTTATAAGTTATTCAATTATTTTATTAATTGGTTTTGGCATTAATCTTAATATTAATTTAATAATTTTAATATTTAATTACCTTAGTCAATTCATGTCCATCTTAGATCCATCCTCCATATAATTTAAACTTTCTCTCTCTAATTAAATAAATTCAATAAATTATTTTAATTTTCCACATTGAACAAATAATTTTTTTTTAATACATTTACAACTCAGCTTATCCCTCATCCATGTGCATGATAGATCATACCCTCTCCCAAAATTTCTCAACCGTTGATTTTGCCTCTTAATCTCTACCATTGATCAAATGTATGTGAAGTGTATAAATAAGACCTTCACCCCCCTCTTTTTCTATCATGTAGTTATGAGCACCTACAATATGCTCAAATCATCAAATATCTTTCAAGCACTCTCAATCAAGAACTAGCATCCAAAACATTCAAGTAAAAATGATATTGTTATTCATCATATGATTGTGAACTTAGACCTTCCATTGTATTGTTTTCTATTGTTTTTATTCACTTTTCACATCATCCACATCAAGGGAAGACCAAAAAGTTTCAATAAAAAACTGCCTAGGCTGGTAACCAAAAACAACATGACTTCCCATTCTCCTTCCCAAAAGAGCCATTACCACTATCCTTCTTCTCCTCAATATTACCATTCTCCTTCGCCTTCTCCTCCTCCTCTTCGACATTCTCATTCTCATTCTTATTTTCACTCTCACTCTCACTTTCACTCTCCTCTGCGACATTGCCCTTCTCCTTTTCCTCTGCGACATTCCCATTCCCATTCTCATTCGCATTCGCCTCTGCGACCTTCTCCTTCCCATTCCCCTCTCCGACATTACCATTCTCCTCCGCCTTCTCCTCAGGGGCATTACCAAAGGAGGCACAGATCCACATCATTTTCAACTGAAAGGTCACTTGATCGAATCCCACTACGACACCGCTCCAGAGAAACCCATTTGAGGCGTAGCAGAAGCCGTGACAGACACAGCAGGCATCGCCATGAATACCATTTAAGACCTTCACGGTATATGAGAAATTGTCCTCCGCGACATTCTCATTCGTGGAAACGGCACCGCCATTACCGTCGCAGGCCCAGATCCACGTCATATTCAACTGAAAGGTCACGGGATCGAATCCCACTAGCACACCGCTCCAAAGAAACCCATTCGAGGCGTAGCAGAAGCCGTGACAGACGCAGCAGGCATCGCCATGAATACACTTCAAGACCTTCAAGAGATTACCATAGCAAGCACAGATCTTCTCTTTCTCATTCTCCTCCCCCAGAACGGTACCGCCATTACCATAGCAGGCTGAGATCCACATCATCTTCGACTGAAAGGTCACGGGATCGAATCCCAATACGACACAGTTTCGGAGAATCCCATCTGAGGCCCGGTAAAAGCGGTGTCAGAGACACCAGGCACCGCCATGAATACCGTTCAAGGGCTTCAAGGTATATGAGAAATTATCCCTTGGAGAGAAGGAATGAAAGGCCGATAGTAAGGTCATCTCCGTTATTACTTTACAAACATTTTATCAATGGCCTCGATGTTAACATATTACCAGAGGAAGCATACCGCAGGTACAAACCCTACCTGCACCAGCTCAAAAAGGGCTTTTTGGCTGCCTACAAAGATGACCACAGATTAAGAGATATGTACCATCCTTCCCACATAGAGACCGCCATTAACAAGCGGAATGAATATGCAAATGAAGTGGCAAGAAACTTCTTTAAAGATCTCCAAAATGGTACTTTGATGCTCTTGACTTTGAACCCACCTGGAAATGCTGCGAGATATTTGAAGGACTTGAACCAGGCGCGCTGCCTCATTGCCAAGGTTGATGCAGAGAAGGGTATTCAACAAAATGTTCTGCTTTCTTCCCAGCAAGATGGGGTTTTTGCCCAGTTTGTCGCTGTAAAAAATTCAGATCAAAGCATTACAACTCTTGGTGGGATTGAACTTTTGAATGTGGTGATTACATATTTGTGGGATGTTCACGGAATAGATTACTATGGGATGGCTGAACTAGGCAAGGACTTAATCACTAGAGAGGAAAAAAATCTGACAGCTGCTGAAATTGAACAGAGGTTGGATTCAGTGTGGCAGGGGAGGTTGCAGGGCAGGGATCCGTTGCATGTCTCTCTGGGTAAAGATAGGGTGGAATGTTTGGTCAACAGAAATTTGTGTGCCCACTTTACCATAGTGGAAAAAGAGAAAGAAGATGGACATATTCAAATTGGGTATGTTTGTAAAGAGAATTCTTGTGGTAAATGCTGTAAAGCATTTGGCGATATTATCACTCATATCCATGATGAACACAGTGGGGTTGTTGAAGGTTACAGTGCACAAGCAAGGGAGGAGATATACTTGGAGAATTATATGAATGATCCCTCTGCACCATGTACTTCAACTAATGTTGCATAGTTTTTGTAGAAATGAATGGATGAAATGTAAGTTTTGAAGTTTTAATGATGCTTAAGTTTTTAAGTTTTAATGATGCTTATGATACCATCAGTCTTTGGGATAAGATTAACATTATTAACAATTTTAAGTTTTTTTCACTGTCAGTTTTTCTGTTGTAGATTTTGATCCTTTCATACTATTAAATAAATTAAAATAATAGATATTGAATACAAATTTATTCACCTAAATATCTTACTTCCCTAAATATTTTAAAAAAATAAAGATTAATTCAGAAAACCACCAAACTTGCATTAAGACTTACAACCAACTTAGAAACCTTGGTATCTTTTATGCAAATGTCAAAAGTCCTTTGTAATACAAATTTATTCACCTAAATATCTTACTTCCCTAAGAATAATTGAACCACAAATCATATGCACACAGTACATAAATAATACACACCTATCAGTAAATAAAATATAATAACTATATATACTCTGATCACAAGTTAGAACACTTCAAAACTATTAGTCACAGATCTAATTGCGAAGATAATATACACAGATTTGTGACAGTCATAAATACGTTTCATGATTTCAATATATAACAGACACTCCAAGGCTCCATAGAAAGAGGTTATTTGCCAAAGTCTCAGAAAACCTTTTTACCAATTCTTAACAGAGAACAAGAATTCAAATTTAAAACCTTTACAAAATTATACTAGGCCATTGGTATATTTCATTAATTTGTGATTTCCTTTACAAATTGTATAGTAGAGTGAGTAACGATTAAGCACAATCGATGACAATCAAATGGCCTCATAATCGCATGCATAATGACCTCGTCATATGAATCCATGTTCTTGCTTCAAACATATCTTAATTAATAAATGAGTTTTAATAACATTTACCATTAACCATATAACAAAATTTTCTTATTGGCTATCTAAATCTCCTCAACCGTCTGCAGCGGTATGAGGTTGAGGGTAAATAGGGATGGGATGATCAAGGACAATGGGGTTAAATCAAATCGCAGATTCAGAAAGAATAATAAGATCAAAAACCCTCATTTTGAAAAGGATGTTGTTTTTGGATTAGATTGTGTATGATTTTTAGCATTAACGTTTCAGATCAAGCTCCATGATCTATGTTTCTTTTGAGTCCCTTTATCCTGATGATAGATCATGGAGTGTGATCCGAAATGTTGATGCTAAAAATCATACACAATCAAATCCAGAAATAGCATCCTCTTGCATTGATGGATTGTAGAAATCTTCTAGCACTAACCCTCATTTTATCAAGAACCTCAATATTGTGTCGTTGGGGCCGAATCAATGTCGAAATCCACATATAAAAGAAAACATGGAAAATAGGGTTTTGCCGAACAAACATGATATTGCTTCTAATGTCATGGGGGTACCTTGCTGAACATGGAGAAGTCTCAGCCCATCGTGGATCCCACGCCACGAAACCCCAATAGGGATGGCAACAAGAAGGCAGATGCTCCTTTCTCTCAGACATGGAGACCAGTCCCGCGCATCAATATTATGGCTGAGGCCAATAACTAGAGAGGGCACAATCTTGGTTATTTGAATATGGGGTGAGTCGATTAAACTTTCCACATTTCACAAACGCTTGCGTGAGCACTGGTATGGCATTTTATTTTGTCAAGTCTTGTTGATTCATACTTGTGTGCTTATTTTTTATTCTATTGAGGCTAGGCAAAAGGCTTTGGAGAAGGATTACTTGAATCTAGATAAAAATGTGGTTACGGTTTCTCCATGGAAGCCCCTCTTTCAGTCCAAGCATGTTTCATCTATGCAATCTCCTCAATGGTTCTGTTTACCTAATCTGCCCTTTGAGTTTCATGACTTCAGAACGGTTAAAGATATTGGAAATTCTTTTGGCACTTTTGTTCACTTGGATTCGGGTCCGGTTGATTGGCATCTTTTGATGAGGTTTTGTGTTTTTATGGAGGTTTTGTGTTTTGACTCGGGATGAATCAACAACCCTTTGCCGAAGAAAAAAACTTAAATTAGTCTTGGGGAATTTCTCCTTAGGGAGGAAATGTATTGGAAATAAAAGTCCAGAGAAATCTGGCTTTCTAAGGGGAGATAAAAATACAAAAACATGCATCCGCCAAAATGAGACGACCGAAAAAATAGAATTGTTAGTATACAAGGCTCCTCTAGTCCTCTTGAAAATAAGGATGATATTGCAAAGGAAGTTGTCACATTTTTCTGTACCCTTCTCTCATAAGAAACTATTGACCTAAGAGACTATTTTGAATGTCATTCCACCCTCTGTTTCTACTTCATATAACCTTAAGTTGATGTCACCATTCACTCAAGAGGAGTTGAAAACAGTAATATTTTCCCAGATAAGGCCCCGGGCCCTGATGGCTTCACCATTCTCTTCTTTCAAAAGTGTTGGGAGTTCACTGAACATGACTTTCTTTTGGCACTTGAGGAAGCTAGGATAAATAGAACTATGTTAAGAGAACTCAATAATACCTGGATTGCTTTAATTCCTAAGATTGATACTCCCATGACTTTTGCTAATTTTAGGCCAATATCCTTTGTGCAATTCTCTATACAAAATTTTCACAAAAGCCATATCCTTAAGGCTAGCTAAGGTTATCCCAAACATAATTTCTAAAGAGCGGGGGCGATTTGTGTCAGGATGAGAAACCCGGGAGGGTGCCATCCTTGCTCATGAAATCCTGCACTCTTTATCTATGGAAAAGAAATCTGCAATTATTCTTAAGCTGGATATGATGAAGGCATATGATTGGGTTAACTAGGATTTTCTCATCCTTATCCTCCACAAATTTGGCTTTCATAGCAGATGGATTAAATGGATTTCAACTTATATTTTTTCTCCAAGATATTATGCAATTACTAATGGTACTCCAAGGGGTTTCTTTGCCTTCTCTCAGGGGATTAGGCAAGGTGATCCACTTCCCCCCTTTCTCTTCATCCTTATGGCTAAGGGTCACATCTAGGCCATAAAGAAAACCAATACACTTTCATCCTCGAAAGGAATTAGGGTGAGTAATTTGAATGAATATTATACTCATAATTTATTTGTGGATGATACACTTCTATTTGGGGAAGCAACTCTTGAGGAACGTCAGACCATTAAAAGAATTATAGAGGATTATTCTTCCACTTCGGGCTAGTTAGTTAACCCCCAAAAGTCAAAAATCTTTTTTGTTAATGTGACACCTTTGGTCCAGTAGCAACTGTCCCATTTTTGGGGCTTTACTTTGGGATCCTTTCCTTGCAAATATTTGGGCATTTTGTTTTTCACTGGATCGAAAAAGTACAACTTTTGGGATAAGATTATTTCTGCTATATCTTATAGGATATTATCTTGGAAACATAAATAGTTAACCTTGCCAGGTAATATTATGACATGATCTAATTAGTTCTTATTGTCATTCCTATCTACCTTATGCTAGTTCTTAACATGCCTAAAAGATCACTTCTGGAATTGTAGTCAATATTGAGGGACATTTTATGGGTTGACAATGTAAAACAGAAAAATAAATTACCTCTTCTTGCGTGGAGAAAACTTTGTCAACCTAAGGACCATAGGGGGCTGGTATTAGGGATCCGTCTCTTCAAAATAAGGCTCTAGAAGCTAGATGTTTTGGAAATTATACTATAATCCACACACTAGATGAGCAAAGCTTATGTTTTCTAAATAATTAGATTCCCTAGCCATGTATACATTATCCACCACCATGGTTTTTCCTAAAGGATCTAAGATATGGGAATTCATCTCCTCTTGCAGAGACCTTATTCTTCCTTCTCTCTCTTGGCTCATCCATAATGGAACCAAATCATTCTCCTAGAATAGTCTCCCCCTTTCTCTGAGGCTCGGGAGTGGTCCCCTTTGGATACTATACTAAAAAATGCATGGGGCAATCGTGTATGTGACTACTTTATCGTTGATGAAGCCTCTCATCCACCTTCAGCCAAATGGAAGGCCTTGTTGAATGTGGATGCCCCTCCTAACATTGTTTCTGCCCTTTAGGTGGATTTAGATAATAGAATGCTTGTTTATGTTGGTAATAATAGGTACTGAGAGGGGGGGGGGCGTGAATCAATACTAATAAAAATTTTAGACTTCTACTAATACCTTTGAATAACAACAAAAGAAACTCCAAACTATGGAGCATAAAAATTTAAGTGTAAGAATATCTACCTCTCCTGCCAAGTGGGGGAGCTCCCCTTTCGTAGAGTTCCCCTGTACCTCCTTCTCCACCACCTCCCCAACCATAAGTCCACATCAAGAACAAAGTCGTTCTGAGCTGGGGGGAAGGTTCTCTAATCTCCCAATGTCCTTCCCGGGGGAACCTTACAGTCCACCACAACATGACCATGCTTATCACACCTTTGGCAGTGGAGGGTAGCATTCTCATAAACAATGGCTTGATTCCACTTACCCCATTTGGATTTCAGCACCACAAAGTTTCGGAGGGGTTTATTCATTGTACATTTACACAGAATCTCGCAAACGCTAGCCTCAACTTTTGCACTGTTACAGAGTCCGCTAACACATATTGGCCAAACGAGTTCCCAATCCACTAGAGCACTTTCTCATGCCATAATTCAAGAGGGAGCCCAGGGAGACGGACCCACACCGGCACAACTTTCAGAAGATCCACATCCAGGTCGAACCCCAGCTTCCATTTGGCCAACAACAAGCAATGTTTCCCATATCACCAGTTTCCAGTAGTTACATGGGTGAAGTCCTCAGCAGCATTAAACTTAAAAAGGGCAGGCCACCAGGCATGGTCGAGACACTAAGGTTCCCTTTAAATTTCCACCTGGAAGCGCACCACCTTCTCACCATATCAATCGTGAGCCTGAAATCCATGAATCTCCCCACCAAAAAATGGTGGAGCAAAGAATATATGCTTTCTACCAACCCATCAGGGACAAAAATCTCTAGCCCAAACTCTCCTGCAGAACATTCAGGAACATAGAAGGAAAGAGTCTCTTTTCCTAGCACCACGTTCTTCCAACCCCCCATCTAACATTCCTTATCCACCCCAACCTTCTCTGGGATAGATAAGAGAGTATCACCACCTACCAAAATCCGCAAGTTGCAAGAGTCTTCTAAAACTGTAACAACAGACAAACTGAAGCCTGTATTGTTGGCAGTGTACACCCTGTCATCCATGTGCGACAACACTAGGAACAAATCCGGACAGAGAGTTACGAGGGGCCCAATATCCCCCGACGGTGAAGATGCCGAAGCCAACATGAATTCAAAAATCCAGTAGGCGGGAAGTTGTAGAGCTCACGCATCCCTTTTTTTCTTAATTCCATATGCTTATATATTTTAGGAGGTATTTAGGTATTTTTTTCATTTTTTCTTTTTTTCTCCTTTCTTTTTTCTTTTTAATTATTTTATGAATTAGGTGTTAGTCTCTTGTGGTTTTTAATATTTTTCAATTCTTCCTTATTAGTTTTGAACCACTCTCTTAATCCTTCTCCTACATCTATTTAAGATCTTAAGTTTCCATCCATCTTTCACTTCTTATTTCTTGTTAGTGCTTTCATCTTGATGATGGATCATGTGGTATGATTTGTAACATTGATGATGAAAAAGATTCACATAGTTTTATGTAAAAATGAGATATATAATATCATGTACTATAGAAGTTATATGGCTCCAATGCTTTTTTTATTAACATGGCTTGTTTGCAAAGGTCCCTTATAAGACCTTTCTAATCAATGATCTTGAGAAAAAAAATTGTATCCTGAGACCGAAACACATTATTTTGTATAAATGTGTTACAAAAATGATTATCATATTACAATTCAATTAATATGTGTTTGTTTTAATGATTTATTATCAACTATGACTAAACTAATCAATGTATGATGTTGTTTTACAAACCAATCACTTGTCATCAATATTTAACAAAAAAATATTATAAAAAAAAAATTCAAAATATCAAACTTAAAATCAACCATTCAATATACTAAACATTATTAGTCATTGTCTAAGTAATTTTTAATTTAAGACAATTAAAATCATTTTAATTTCTAATTTAAGATAATAAAAATAATAATTCAATTGTTTAAGGTCAAATATTAATTTCATCCTAAAAAACATTCTAAGCATCAATATAATAATATCTCTAAATGGTGTTTTTCAATCATCAAATTTGAAATCACCTGAAAGCTAAGATTTCTGGCATGAGAGAGGTGTAGATGAATTTCTCACGCAATAATCCTTTTGGCGAACAATCATTTTTGGTGAAATGGAACTTATAAGTTATATATTAGTCTATGATTATATTATCAAATATTATTGTAAAGTATTAATAATAATTTATTTAGTCATTTTTGTTTGGGTGACTATTTATTAGTGACTAACTATTTAGTCATTTATTTGGTCCTTTTTTATTCATTTTTGTTTAGGTGACTAATTATTCAATTATTTATTTAGTCATTTATTTGGTCATTTATTTAGTCATTTTTATTTGGTTGACCTTGTGATTTTACCCGATCACCAAATTAGTCATTTATACTTGTAAATTGCAAAAAAAGAGTAGAATTTGATCAGTTTTAGTCATGTAGTCACATATTTGCCAAAATGTACTAGTATTTTAAGTTTAAATCATATTATATTTCAATTCCCTATGTATTGTGTCTCTGATAAAGGACTTAATGTTCTTTCAGTGGTTTAATTGATGGGCCATTAAGAGCTTATCATATACATAATTCATATGTGATGAAGAGCCCACAACAAAGGCTAAGTGTTTCTTTCCCAAACCCAGAATAGCCAAAGTCAATCCAAGTTGATTTAATTGTTACAGGTAATCTTCTAACTCATTTATCAGTTTCCAATTCCCTCTTAAACTTTTGTATCACAAGATCCACACCCATGTCTTGTCTGTACCTTGTTCCTCCTTAAGGGTCTGAAGGCTTGTTTATTGAAAACAACTACAACAAAGGAATGAGATGAAATCCTTTTTTTAATGACTAATGGTGACCTACCAACCAACTCAAAACAATCACGAGAGCTTACCTTCCAAAATTCTGTAGAAAACTTCTCTCACGATAGACTTGCTTTGCTAGTAACCCTTAAAGATAGGTTTTGTTTCCAAACAACTTCCCAAAATTCCAAAGGACCAGGAAAACTCAAGATAGTTTCAGATACTCTTTATCCAGTTACACATGCTCCTAAGGTCGCACCTTCTGATTCCATATACAGGGGTCCTAATTCCAACTATGCCCACGGACCTAATTAAGCCCAAATAGGCCTAATTTACAAAGCAAGTACCCTTTGTACTTGACCTCTAAAAAAAGGATCACTTTGTTCATCTTAGAACACCTTCAAACTACCAATTCCATGGTTGCATCAATTGGTTCCACACTGCACAAACACTCACATTGAGATGCCCATCTACAGTTGTATTTTTATCCATGTACTTGGAGCCTCCCTGCAAACCAACACCAAAATCCTATAATAAATTTTCCCTTCTAACATTTTCCCAAAGGTCACTAAAACCCAATAGTGAAAGTTCCATAAACATGGGCATCTTTCTGAGAAACCCTAGTTATAGGTAGGATTTGGACCTGTCCAAACCAAATTCAATTAATCTCTACAACCTGATGGAATCAAGACCTGTGACGAGATGAAAATAAAATTTAAGAGTCTCCTTCAACACATCAATTAGTCACAGACACCCATCAATTCAGACAAGTACGCAATTAACCGAGAAACATGAAATTAACAGGAAAACTCTTGAATTCTTTTATTGATTCAACTCTCCAAACATCAAATTTCAATCACATCACAAAAACCATTAAAACAACTACAACAACCCTTGGATTTAATTGGAGTGGGTTTCAAATAACCTTTCCAATGGTTCCCAACCACTTTTTAAACCTGGTGATTGTTAGAAAGGAAATTTTACAATTTATTTCAAATCTTGCAACTTTTGCACTCGATGGGTTGTGTGCTTTAACCCATAACTTTATTGACTCCTAATGACCTCTCAGGACTTAAAACCACCATAATCAACCCTTACTTAGACTCCTAGTGACCAATATGGCCATTTGTCCATGGTGGCTTATAGTATGCAAACTGGGACAATGCTTTACAAGATTGGGTCTTATTGAATTACACCTATATTAACCTATTACATTGTGTTCGCACCTCAGGGATGGTTTTCATTGTGTGTTTGAGGTGCCCTACACCATATTCCCCGGGTGACTAAATCTCAATTCCACTTGAGATGAGTTCATCCAACATTGTAGCTTCCTTTTTCATTTGTTCTTCATCCATCCATACTGCCTCAGACTCAGGGAGTCCCTTCCATTTGACTAGGTACTATTTGTACACCCTTTTTCTTGTCCTTTTAACAACTTTAGTATTGAGGATCCTTTCAAGTTTTTGTGGAGCTTGGATTGGGAATTCTTTCAGATTGTCATCTTCTTCCCGTACCTGCAATGAATCACTTGCATATATCTCACCTTTAAATGGGGTTAAATATGCTATATTAAAAATAGGGGATATGCCAATGTTAGGAGGTAGTTGCAACTCATATGTATTGTTTCCAAACTTCTTGGTGATTTGACAAGGATCGAGCTTCCTCATCATCAGTTTAGTATGCTTTCCTTTTGGAAGCCTTTCCTTCTTCAAGTTTTCCCACACTAGATCACCTACATCAAACTGTACATCCCTTCTTTTCTTATCACCCTGTTCTTTGTACTTCTCTGTGGAATTTTGCAATTTTAGTTTAACCTGATCATGTACCTCTTTGATTACTATAGAAAAATATTCACCATGTGCACTGATGTGTTCATTTGAATGTAAATTTCTTAGTTCCAACACTCCTCTTGGATCTAAACCATATACAATCTGAAAGGGAGAATTTCTTGTACTCATGTTCACAAAATCATTATAAGAATATTCTTCATGTGGAAAGATAGAATCCCACTTCTCACCATTTTTTTTGTAATACATCTTAGCAGATTTCCCAATGTCCTATTGACCACTTCAGTTTGGTCATCTATTTGTGGGTGATATGCTAAAGAAAAGGATAAGTTTATTCCTAGCTTCCTCCAAAAGGTTCTCAAAAAATGGCTAACAGATTTTACATCCCTATTAGAGACAATATTAAATGGGAGATCTGGTATCCTTACCACTTCCTCGAATAAACGGTTTTCTACATAAGATGCATCACTTGTGGTTTTCCATGGCAAGAAATGTGCCATCTTGCTAAATCTATCCACCACTACAAACATATTGTCAAAACCTTTTTGTGTCCTAGGTAAACCCATGACAAAATACATGTTTACACTCTCCTAAGGCATTGAAGGAATATGTAAAGTATGGTAAAGACCCGCATTTGTTGTTGTACCTTTAGCCTTTTGACATGTTACACAAGATTCTACAAATTTTTTGACATCCATTAGGAACTTGGGCCAATAGTAATGTATCCTTACCAATTCAAGAGTCTTATCTAAATAGAAATGTCCTCCCATACAACCAGTGTGCTTTTCTTTTATGATGTTGTTCCTCATAGAGAATTTGGGAATACACAATTGTCCTCCTTTTAAGAGTAGGCCTTCCAGAATCAAAAAATCAGAGAACTCCAAATGATACCTGTCATCAAAATTGGAACATACCTTGTGTTATGCCCTGCATACCCATCCCTACATTTTGTGTGCAAAATGTTGGGTCCCGCTTTTTTCGCTTTGGCTCTTGCCTTGTCTTTTGTTTTGTTTGTTTCCTTCTCCAGGCTTTCCCTCCCTGGGGGGTTTGTTTGATTTTTTCTTTTTGTCTTTCATGTCTCTGGGACCCGGTCCCGGAGTTGGTCCCTTCCAGAGCTGGATTCCAGACTCCGGGATTCTCCGTCACGATGTCTTCTTCTCGCAAGAAGGTATGGTTGCATGGAATCCCCAGGCCCAGAGTCTGGGGGTTTGCCTGTTCTGGAGTTCAAGGAGAAGAGGGTAACTTGCTTTTACCTTAGGTATAAATAGGAATTACACATCACTTTTACAATTACCGTGATTAAACACTTGTGCATCCAAAGCGAATCAAAGCAAATTAAGGTGATTTCAAACTTCTTTTTCTCCCATAGTTAGTGGCTATTAACCAGTGATTTGGCACTAATTGTTCACAGTAATCCCTGGGCTTAGCTCATTGCAAGGTGCCTCCCATGCCTAAATTCTCCATCGTGTTCATCTTCCAAGTAGGTTCTCTGGTTTCTGCCCTTGTCTTTTTTGGTTTTTGGTTTTTTGTTTCGTTCTTTCTGGTTTTGGTTTTCGCTCAGTCTTTATGGTTTTCCTTCCGAGTTCTGTATTTTTGGTTCACCTCCCGTTAGTGGGTTGGCTCTACCAGAGGGATTGTCTACCCTATGTGCAGTTGTAGATTAGTGTAATGATGTACATTATCTTAGGTTAGCACGTGTAAATATGTATAGTTGTAAAAAACCTGTGAAAAGCTTATGGGTGTTGTATATTTTGTGTATATGCTTCGACCCTACTGTGCATGGGTTGTAAATTTCATGTATATCCTCCTGGTTTCGCGTTGAGCTCACTGTGATTTGTCTATATTTAATCTAAGTTTGTGAGCTCGCCCCACGGCTGAATACCACCTGGTTGGAGCTCGGCTCTCTGCTAGTTTCAACCAGGCAGTGTTCTCTCTCCGCCATCAATCAACCTTTATGGCAAATTTATGTCCCATGCGTGCATTCAAGACCGCCCAAGTGGATTCCTCTTTGCACGTGTTTGGACAGTTGGTGTTGTCATTGCCATAACTCCCCATTTATTGCATAGCCATGTGACACCCACGAGGGCCTGACAACTCACTTTCCAGTCACGTCTCCCAACGGTTAGTTTTCTGGACCCCAGGTCCTACGTCCTTGCCCCACCCATATCTTACTTCTGTCAAGTATGTTGAAACCCCCAGGCCCAAATTGTGGTTGAATTCCTTAGTTAACATTATATATAGATCTTTCTAGATTTTGATCTAAACTAACTTTTTAGGTAAAGTGCGCAATGCGGTGGTAAGTTCTCCGGAATCCAGAGTAATGTTCTATCTTATAAAAGTTTTGACAGTCGCCTTACCTTGCAAGTTTTCAAACATCCCACTTTCACTATGTCAAAGGCTTCCGCATCTTTACCACCCGAGAACCTGGAGCTCCCCTCCACGATAGTCACCAGGGCAGTCGTCAGGTCCAAAATTGAGAGGGCCTTGGAAAAACTTCCCCTCAGCATGAAATATTTGAAAGACAATATTGTTATAGGATCAAAGATCAAATCCCAAGTTCAATTGGTCACCGACACCAGCGTCGAGATGTGGTCAAAAATGCAGGCCCTGGTTAAGATGATGGTCATTCAGCAGCAGGCCGAGAACCAATTGGCCATCAGTGTTGTGGAATCCAGAATTCTGAAGGCCACTTGCTTCCCATGTTCTGTGCAAACCCTGGAACTCATCCTCAATCTCACGGCACACTACAACTCCTTTGTCCGGGCCATCATGCTCGCCGCTCCGGTTCCGACCGGATATCCTACACCCATGGTTTCCCTAGATGCTGCAACTTTTCTGGCAGGTCTAGGGATTCGCCAGTTTGACGAGGCGGTTGTCATCACTAGATTTGATGCCTTGGCACAATTTCAGCAGCTGGAGGTTATGGTCCGACAATATCTGAATAACAAATGGCTAAAAACCCCAAAGAAAGATTCAAAAAGAATGAAGTTGGAGATCCCCAGATCTGAATTCAAGGAAAGCATCCAAATGGGGATCATAGTATTGTGCAGGATTTTTGGGCAAACCCATGCCCGGGAATTCTCAGGGTGGATGTACTACTTCCTACTCACCATCTCCACCGGCAAGCAGTATTTTGATTGGGCCGCCATCATTTCTAACCATGTGGACTCGCAGTTTCTTCAGGTGGCCCGGACTTCAAAATTTTATATGATGTCCTATGTTCTCTGGGCCTTAGCACAACAATGCCCCACCACAAATGGGTTTCTCATAGCAGGTGAACTTGGAGTTGGTCCGGGACAAAAGGCCCCTTGGGATTATTTCCCAAAAATTCAATGGGAGGCTAGTTTTCTCAGCTTCTGTCGGGTTAACGACGCCTTCATCTATTACAATCTCCTCACGCCCACCCGGGATGTCGGGTACCATCTCTCGAAGGAGGCCATGGATTTGGTCAGAAGTTATGGCCACTACTACATCCAATTCCAGTAGCATACTTACATTCGGTTAATTGGCTTCTCCGAGAAACCTTATTTGTTGCCCAAACACTGTGGGAACAAAATTATCCTTTTAGAATACCGGAGACAGATGCTGGAGTTGCACGCCTTATACACTGTAAAGAAGGTGGTGAATGTTCCATTCCCAATCACTTGTGGAAATTACACATGCAGTCTGGCTGCAGCTAAAGAGGCAAATAATGAACTCAAAAGCTTGGGCCTAACAAAATTCTATCTGGCACGGAAGAACTTTGATCCGCTAGGCAAGATTGCAACAACACTTCCCCGGGCATCAGAGCCCCACAAATTCCACGTGGAGGACTTTTGGGAAGATTGTCAAGATGATTTTGAAGTCCAGAGCTGGCACTTCATCTGGATGACAATGGGGATGATGGAGAGGCTGAAGCTTCGTAAATTCCCGGATGATTTCTCAGACACCAGGTCTGCAGTAGAACCCCAGTACAAAGAAAGGGGAATCGATAAGATGGCCCTCCCTCCAATAAATTGGAATGCTCAGGAGGGGCCAACCATTAAAGATATCACCCGCGACGTGGTCAAGCATAGCCATGAGTATTTTAAGAGGGCATGTCTGGGGAGTACGTGTCAAGTTGGCCTGGCAGCGCTGAGATTGACCCCCAGGGCTAATACCTCTTCACAGGGAGAGGATAAAGGGAAAAGAATAATGGGGACACCAACGCAAACTCCATCTGTGACCCCTATAAAAGCATAGATGCAACAAACGCTATCAGTCTCCCAGTAGATGAAAGAGAAACTCATCACAAGGTTGGCCACCTCGGTCCTCATGACCGAGCTCATTCATCCTCCCTCTTCCCCTTCACTGGCCGCATTAATGGTCCAAGCAACATGAATGGGAGTGGAAGAGGAGCAGACAGCTTTGATGGATGCATGGCCCCCTTTGGTAACCAGGAGAAAGAAGAAGAAAACTACCTCTCAACCAAGGGTGGAGCCAGAGCTCAGGATGCCAAGCATCCCAGAAGTACAAATTGTTTCTTCCGATTCCTCGGAGCCGAAGAAAGAACCAGAGCACATCCTAGAGAATCCCCCGCGCCATGATGAGTTTGATGATGTGTTTAAAGCTGATGAATTTGGAAACTTGTAGGGGGACATCATACAGTCATCGGAAGAAATTGCCACACAGGACAAGCTCCTGGAGCAAGAGCCTCCACAAGAACAAGAAGCCCAGGCAGGAGAAGAAAAGGGGCAACAACAGGTGAAGATTTACAAATTCCTAGAAATATGAGTTGAAGAGGTCTTGGAAGGCAGGAAGATCTAGGATGAACAGAAGACATCGATTGGGGAAACTAGACCCACAGGAACAATCATGACCCCAACTGTCATGTTCTAGATGCCGCCACCAAAGGTAACATTCGGGGAAATGATCACAGCGGCCCAAACATTGAACCTTAGCCCGACGCCTCCCCCACCCCTAGAAGATGCACCAGTCGAAGAAAGCATCCCAGCAACAGAGGCTGGTAAAGAGCAGCAGCAGGATGAAGAAGAGAACCCCGAGGAAACAGATAATGATCCTAACATTGCCAAGGATATGAACACCGGGGCACAAGATATAGGCACCAACAGAGTAAGTATCACCGGTGAACCAAAAGATACAGGGAAGGAGCCATAAGTGACTCATACTATTGAAAGGGCGCAACAAAATCCCAGGGATAAATCACAAGAACAGATTCTAGCTGCAAAGCCACCCCTACCGCCATAATGGTTGGTGGAATCTTGAAACAGGAAGGCCCCGACAACACCCAAGGCCCATCTCTCCTTGGCAGAGATGATGGTGCAGGTGCAAAACCCGCCAAAGGCTAAGAAAGCTCAGACAGTCCATACTCTTCGGACTGAGCCGGGCAGAGAAACACTCATAGTGATTGCGACACCTTCCCCAGAAGTGGACGAAGCAACAGCTAAGGCTGGAGATTACAATGTCATAGAGGTGTCACTGGGGAAGAGAGGAAAATAGGGTGAGTTAGACCTATTAAAAGAAGCAGCCAAGGTAGTAGAGGCTCGCTATGAGAAAGAGGCCCAGAAATTTAGGGTAGAGAAGGAGAAAAATGCAAATCTTATGGGGCTGCTAACAAAGCTGGCCCAACCTATTAGCGTCATTCCCCCAGGTGCCTTCACCTCCAATGCACTACTTCCTCAAAGTGACATACACTCACTATGGGCAATGAAGAGAAAAACCCAAGCAGTTGATGAATGGGTTACCTTACATTTGGGAAACGTCTGACGTTTCTTAGTGTCCACACTCCCAGACCTATATGTGGCCTGCCAAGTCTTACACCAGGCCGAAACTACCATCTCCATCTAGGAGGGGGATATGGAAAATTACGAAGCATGGAAAGTTGAGTTGGAAGAACTCATCGGCATCGGGGAGGAGATTGTCTATGAATCCAGAATTTTGGGAGAGGAGTCATTTGATTTTGTAAAGACCCAACACTCCAGACTTGACCTCAAATTGGGGGTAATCAAGAAACTAGTAGGGACCCTGCGTGATAAGGCCAATGCAGTCCAATATTCTTTCAATTTGTATAAGTCTTTTCTTTTGAAGGTCTTCGGAGCTGATCTGTTTAGCACCAACACATGCACTCTGAAGGAATATGTTTTGGGGAAGTTTGAAAAATTAATGGAATCAAGATACCAATCCCCGGAGGGAATAGATGGGGCAAAGATAACGCGAATAACTCGCATGGCGCTCAGAGGTCACGACGCGGAAAAAATGGCTGAAGAATTTAAGGCAAATGTTTCAGACGTGGGTGAGCAGATTAAGGTGGCCAAGTACCGCAGGGCTGGCCTTAAAGACATCGATGAAGATGGGATCTCCCGCCTCCTCTAGACTTTCAACAACAGCAAGCAACAATAAAGTCCTCCAGATTTTGGACATGATCAGTCGAAAGATGTAATTTTTGTATTCATTTATTCTTTGGGGTGCATGCTCTCGGATCCCAGAGTCCCGGATCTAGTGTTATTCATTTTTCTATTGTTTAAAGTGACCCGTGTCTCGGTTCCCCAGGCCGACCGGTCACTTTAAAAACATTAATAAAATGTGTCAGAAAATAGGTAACCGCAACAAGGCACGTCGGCTCAACAAGAGGTTTCTGACAGATGGTCTTCCCAAGGCGCTGCTTCAACGTTACACTTGGAGCTTGGCTCTCTACTGGTTTCAACCAGACAGTTTTCTCTCTCCACTGTCAATCATCCTTTATGGAAAATTTATGTCCAATGCGTGCATTCAAGACCGCCCAAGTGGCTTCCACTTTACGCGCATTCGGACAGTTGGCGTCATCATTGCCATAACTCCCCATTTATTGCATAGCCATGTGACGCCCACGTGGGCCTGACAACTCACTTTCAAGTCACGTCTCCCAACGGTTAGTTTTTCAGACCCTGGGTCCTACGTCCTCACACCGCCCATATCTTACTTCCATCAAGTATGCTGAAACCCCTGAGACCGAATTATGGTTGAGTTCCTTAGTTAACATTATATATAGATCTTTTTGAATTTTGATCTAAACTAACTTTTCAGGTAAAGTGCGCAATGCGGCAATAAGTTCTCTAGAATCTGGAGTAATATTCTATCTTATAAAAGTTTTGACAGTCGCCTTACCTTGCAGGTTTTCAAACATCCCACTTTCACTATGTCAGAGGCTTCGGCATCTTCACCACCCGGGAGCCCGGAGATCCCCTCCAAAGTAGTCACCAGGGCAGTCGTCAGGTCCAAAATTGAGAGGGCCTTGGGAAAACTTCCCCTCAACATGAAAAATTTGAAAGACAATATTGTTACAGGATCAAAGATCGAATCCCAAGTTCAATTGGTCACTGACACTAGAATCAGGATGTGGCCATCAGAAATGTAGGTCCTAGTTAAGATGATGTTCATTCAACAGCAAGCCGGGGACCAATTGGCCATCAATATTGGGGAATCTGGGATTCTGAAGGCCGCTTGCTTTCCATGTTCTGTGCAAACCCCAAAACTCATCCTCACTCTCGCGGCACACTACAACTCCTTTGTCTGGGCCATCATGCTCATCGCTCCAGTTCTGACCAAAAATCCTACACCCATTGTTTCCCTAGATGCTGTAAATTTTCAAGCAGGTCTAGGGATTCCCCAGTTTGATGAGGCAGCCGTCGTCACCAGATCTGATGCCTTGGCACAATTTCAGTAGTTGGAGGTTATGGCCCGACAATATCTAAATAAAAATGGCTAAAAACCCCAAAGAAAGATTCAAAAAGAATGAAGTTGGAGATCCCCAGATCTGAATTCAAGGAAAGCATCCAAATGGGGATCATAGCATTGTGCAGGATTTTTGGGCAACCCCATGCCTGAAAATTCTCAAGGTGGGTGTACTACTTCCTACTTGCCATCTCCACCGGCGAGCAGTATTTTTATTGGGCCGCCATCATTTATGACCATGTAGACTCGCAATTTCTTTAGATGACCCAAACTTTGAAATTTTATATGACGTCCTATGTTCTCTAGGCCTTAGCACAACAATGCCCCACCACAAATGGGCTGCTCACAGCAAGTGAACTTGGAGTTGGTCCAGGACAAAAGGCCCCTTGGGATTATTTCCCACAAATTCAATGGGAGGCAAGTTTTCTCAGCTTCTGTCGGGTTAACGACGCCTTCATCTATTACAATCTCCTCATGCCCACACGGCATATCGGGTACCATCTCTCTAAGGAGGCCATAGATTTGGTCAGAAGTTATGGCCACTACTACATCCAATTCCAGCAGCATACTTACATTCAGGTAACCGGCTTCTCTGGGAAACCTTATTTGTTGCCCAAACACTATGGGAACAAAATAATCCTTTTAGAATACTGCAGACAGATGCTGGAGTTGCACGCCTTATACACTATAAAGAAGGTGGTGAATGTTTCCCAATAACTTGTGGGAATTACACATGCAGTCTGTCCACAGCTAAAGAGGCAGACAATGAACTTAAAAGCTTGGGCCTAACAGAATTCTATCTGGCACAGAAGAACTTTGATCCGCTAGGCAAGGTTGCAACGACACTTCCCCGGGCATCAAAGCCCCACAGATTCCACATGGAGGACTTCTGGGAAGATTGTCAAGATGATTTTGAAGTTCGGAGCTGGCACTTCGTCTGGATGACAATGGGAATGATGGAGAGGCTAAAGCTTCATAAATTCCCAGATGATTTCTCGGACACCGGGTCCACAATAGACCCCCAGTACAAAGAAAGGGGAATCGATAAGAAGGCCCTCCCTCCAATAAATTAGAATGCTCAGGAGGGGCCAACCATTGAAGATATCACCCGCGACGTGGTCGAGCGTAGCCACAAGTATTTCAAGAGGGCATGTCCAGGGAGTACGCGCCGAGTTGGCTTAACAGTGCTAAGATTGACCCCCAGGACAGGAACCTCTTCGCAGGGAGAGGATAAAGGGAAAAGAATAATGGGGACCCCGTCGCAAAATCCATTTGTGACCCCCATAAAAGAACAGATGCAACAAACGCTGGAAGTCTCCCAACAGATGAAAGAGAAACTGATCACAAGGTTGGCCACCCCGGTCCTCATGACCGGGCCCGTTCATCCTCCCTCTTCGCCTTCACTGGCCACATTAATGATCCGAGCAACAGGAATGGGAGCGGAAAAGGAGCAGGCAACTTTGATGGATGCAGGGCCCCCTTTGGTAATCAAGAGAAAGAAGAAGAAAACTACCTCTCAACTAAGGGTGGAGCTAGAGCTCAGGATGCCAAGCATCCCAAAAGTACAAATTATTTCTTCCAACTCCCCGGAGCCAGAGAAAGAACCAGATCACATCCCTGAGAATCCCCTACCCCATGATGAGTTTGATGATGTGTTTAGAGCTGATGAATTTGGAAACTTGTAGGGGGACATCATACAATCAACGGAAGAAATCGCCGCGCAGGATGAGCTCCCGGAGCAAGAGCCTGCACAAGAACAGGAAGCCCAGGGAGGAGAAGAAAAGGGGCAAGAACAGGGGAATATTTCTGAAGTCCCTGAAATACAGGTTGAAGAGGTCTTGGAAGGCAGTAGAGGCTCACTATGAGAAAGAGACCCAGAAATTCAGGGCAGAGAAGGAGAAAAATACAAATCTTATGGGGCTACTAACAGAGTTGGCCCAACCTATTTTTTTCATTCCCCTGGGTGCCTCCACCTTTTGATGCACCGCTTCCTCAAAGTGACATAGACTCACTATGGGCGATGAAGAGAAAAGCCCAGGCAGTTGATGAATGGGTTACCTTACAGTTGGGAAATGTCTGACGTTTCTTAGTGTCCACACTCCCGGACCTATATGCGGCCCTCCACATCTTACACTAGGCTGAAACTACCATCTCCATCTGGGAGGGGGATATGGAAAATTATGAAGCATGGAAAGTTGAGTTGGAAGAACTCGTCAGCATCGGGGAGGAGATTGTCTCCAAATCTGGAATTTTGGGAGAGGAGTCATTTGATTTCGTAAAGACCCAGCACTCTAGACTTGACCTCACATTGGGGGTAATCAAGAAACTGGTAGGGACCCTGTGTGATAAGGCCAATGCAGTCCAATATTCTTTCAATTTGTACAAGTCTTTTCTTTTGAAGGTCTCCGGAGTTGATCCATTTAGCACCGACACATGCACTCCGGAGGGATATGTTTTGGGGAAGTTTGACAAATTAATGGAATCAAGTTACCAATCCCCGGAGGGAATAGACAGGGAAAAGATGATGTGAATAACTCGCATGGTGCTCAGAGGTCATGACGTGGCAAAAATGGCCAAAGAATTTAAGGCAAATGTTCTGGACCTAGGTGAGCAGATTGAGGTGGCCAAGTACCGCAGGGTCGGCCTTAAAGACATCGATGAAGATGGGATTTCCCACCTCCTCCAGACTTTCAACAACAACAAGAAATAATAAATTCCTCCATATTTCGGAGATGATAAGTCAAAAGATGTAATTTTTGTATTCATTTATTCTTTGGGGCACATGCTCTTAGATCCCAGAGTCCCGTATCCAGTGTTATTCATTTTTGTATTCTTTAAAGTGACCTGTGTCTCAGTTCCTCAGGCCGACCAATCACTTTCAAAACAGTAATAAAAGGTGTCAGAAAATAGGTAATTGCAACAAGGCATGTCGTCTAAACAAGAGGTTTCTGATAGATGGTCTTCCCAAGGCACCGCTTCAACGTTACACCTGGTGCATCAGAGACAGGGTGTTGCTTTCCTATTAATGAGGCATGTAGCCTTGATCCCCGAGGGATCAGATTTATTCCTTCTCCTCACGGCTCCCTTCTCAAGGCCGATTCTTCCACTCTTCTTTTCTTGTCTCATTCTTCTGACATGTCAAACCTTCTCTGTCTCGAGGTATTTTGTAGCGTGGCGCAGGTAGTACCGGCCACCGGAAATGATATTATATTGTAAAGTGTAAAATAATTAGGTTAAGTTTTAGGTCAAACTTGGTGTATAAATATTAAGTCTAACCTCATTCCAAGGGTCGGCAAAACTGATGATTTTGCATTCCATAGCTAATAGCAATTTGATTTTCTCAGTTCTTAGTTGCAGAGCTCAATGCTCCATAGTTTCTAATCTTTCAGTAGTTGAATGCTCCCTTGGATCCACCACTATAATACGCACAAGGCCTTACTGGAAGAGATGTTAATGAAGAAGGAAGAGTTCTCTCAATGATGTTGTTAGCATTCTATCTTCTAGGTTAACAGTATTTTATGCTTTGTGTTCTTCATGTCCTTTGCTCTGGTACTTAAAGTAGATTAATGACCTCCTTTCCTTTGCTATTGATAAAATATGAGCTGATGGTCTTGTGTTTCTTTGGTATTTAGTGTAGTGTGTTAGAGCATTGTTGATGTTTTGAATGTTTAGTATAACTATAGGTAGATGAAATATTTCTAACTCTGCAGTATCTTTTGAAGTTTATTTGTTAAGATGAATGCGTGCTTGCCGGAAACCCCACTTACCTGAATCCCCGAAGGAGATGAGTTAAGATAACCAGCTATCCCCCTCAAACAAAACAGTCACATTTCCCAACTGAGCCCCGCACTATCGAGACCCAACTCTCACGTGCTTGGAGACCCAGGGAATCTCATTTCCCCGGACAACCTTTACAAGAGAAGTTGGCCGGTACCCCGGTACCCGGTGACAACTGACCTCTATTGCTAGACCTGGTCACAAAGTCCTATCAACACCTTGTAGATATCTTTGAAATATTCATCGTCAGCATGCATACCTTTTAGGGCATCAATACCACCACTTTCTAACTGAACCTATGATATATTCAAATCTCTTCTACTAAGAGCATCTACAAATTTATTTGTGACACCCTTTTTGTGCTTAATAGTGAATGTGTAGGCTTGTAGGGACTCTACCCACTTCATGTGCCTATGACTCAATTTGTCTTGAATTTTTAAGTAGCTTAGGGCCTAATTATCAGTGAAAACAACAAATTCCTTGGGGAGTAGATAGTGTTTCCATTTATTTAGTGATTTCACTAATGTATACATCTCCAAATCATACGCGGAATACTTTATTTTAGCATCATTTAATTTTTTACTAAAGAAAGAAATTGGCTCTCCTTCTTAGCTAAGCACTGCTCCTATGGCTACATGACTAGAATCACATTCAATTTGAATTTTTTTGTTAAAATAAGGAAATTTTAGAACAACTAGTTGGGATACTTTCTTTTTAAGCATCTCAATTGCTTCATCTCCAGCTCAGTTCCATGAAAACTTACACTTTTTACCACCTCTGATTGTCTCCAACATGGGAGCACAAATTTGACTGAAATTCTTAATAAATTTTCTATAAAAAGTTGAGAGACCATTAAAACTTCTGACATCCCCAATTTTCCTAGGAGTTGGCCATGAAAGGATTGCCCTCACCTTATCAGGATCCATTTTCAAATCACCTTTTGAGATCACAAATCCAAGATATGTTAGGTCTTCCTGCATGAACACACACTTTTCCATATTGATCATTAAGTGTTTTCACTCAACTTATTCAAAACCATATCTAGGTTTTTTAAGTGTTCTTCTTTTATTTTTCTAAATATTAGGATATCATCTAGATATACAATCACAAACTTACCACTGAAATCCTTGAGCGCTTCATTCATTAGGCTCATGAACGTGCTAGGGGCATTGGATAACCCAAATGGCATTACCTTCCATTCATACAAACCCTCATTAGTTTTAAAATAATTCTTCTAATCATCACCTCTCCTTATCCTAATTTTGTGATAACCACTTTTAAGATCAATTTTTGAAAATTATTTAGCTCCTCACAAACAATCAAGTAGATCCTCTATTCTATGCATGGGGAATCTATACTTCATTGTGATTTTGTTGATGGATTTGGAATCCGTACACAATCTCCATGTTCTTTCTTTCTTGGGAACTAAGATAGTGGGGACTCCGCAATGGCTCAAATTTTTCCCTATCAGACCTGCATCAAGTAGTTCTTGTACTTTTTTTGCCACTTCTTCAGTATATTATGTAGTCAATTTGTATGCAGGATTGTTTGGTAATGTAGCCCCTGGATTAAAATCTATGCAATGACTAATTTACCTCACAGGTGGTAGTTTTTTTGGCATTCCTTCTATGATTATGCCTTTGTATCTTTCAAGTATTTCCTTCACTTCATAGACAGTCATCTTCTCCTTCTCTGATTTCTCATCAACAAAAGGCTCCCTACTTTGGCTTGGCATTGGTATGATTGCAAAATAGGGTTTCTTCTCTTCATGGATCATCTTGAGAAACTCCTTACCTCCCATGAGCATGATATTTACTTCCTTCTCCTTCCGTTCTTCACTTTCATCAGACAGTGGCACCAACTCGATGAATTTTCCATCCTTTGGTTATTGAATATGTGTTCCTCTATCCATCATGGTGATCTTTCAAATTATATTTCCAAGGCCTTCCAAATAGAAGGTGGAATGCATCCATATTAATAATATCACATAATATTTTTTCCTTATAATAACTAATCTGAAATTCTACCCATCATTGTTCTTCTACCAATGTTTGTTTCCCTTTAGTTAACCATGAAACTTTATATGGAAAAGGGTGAGGAATTCTTGTAAGTTTTAACTTCTCCATCATTTCTGCATAAACATAATTCTCATTAGAACCAAATACTATAATCACCTTTCATATTTTACCTTCTGTCTTACATGTAGTTTTGAAGATGGCTTTCCTTAGTGGTGGCTCAAAAGAGGTAGGTACTTTCTGTTAGCAATAATAGTCCACCAACATAGCTGAAAGGGGGGTGAATCAGTTGTGTTCCAAAATCTTTAAACTTTAAACTTTAAAATTATAAACCAATTACTCAATCCAAATCTGAACACATCAAAAGCAACATCATAACACAAGCAATTGTTTTCGACGAAACCCTGTTAAGGGTAAAACCCCGGTGGGAATTAGCACCCACAAAGAATGCATTGACAATGATGTATCCTTGTTAGGAGATCTAGTCCTGTTAGGAGTTGATTATTACATACTGTACATAGTCCCTTTTAAAGGAAAAACCCTATTAGGAGTCAAGATAAATAAGAGGCTCACTGCCCAGGTTCATTTCCCAAATGAGAAGGTTAAATCCACCTTCTGGACTCATTGTCCAAAGTACATATATAGAAGTATACAATAACTAGTCAACTGACTTATAGCAACTTGCTTTACCTAAATAGTTCCAATGAAGCTCATCACAATCACTATGTTTTCTCTACATACAACATACTTCATAATTACAATCTCACAACTGCCTTATCATACTTCCACATCGCCTCATCAAGAAAAAAATCTCCTTTATACAAGTTACAATAAGCAATTAGGTCGGCTTGTTAAGACTTTCTCAATACACATAATTACATAGACCCTTTCTAAGATACACACGATACCTTAAACAAGTAAAAATCAAATACAAATCATTAATTACACTCCAAGATCCATAATCTATGCTTGCCATCCTGTAGACATGGCACATCACAGTAGTCAGCCACAAATAGGTCTTCGGAAGATCACACGCCACAGATGACATCACCAAGAATCCAATGACCCAAGAATCATAATAACATTCTTCAACATTTCTTCTACCATGCCTCAAGGTCATGTATCATAACACATGCTCACATCCAATTTACCGCAAAAACTCAGAGACCAACTCTTTCATAATCCTCTGTCACTGCTTTGTAACCAATCTTTACCAAAACACCTATAACTTATGCAAAAAATAATATCAAAACAAGAAATCTTAGATATAAGATATCTTCTCATCCCCTTATACAGATCCGTGCTCGCATGATCTAAAATCTTGTACATTTCTCGTACATGTTTGTAAGTCTTGCCTATACCAGTGATAACCAGTTTGTCTAAGACTTCTAAAGTATTCAACTGAAACATATGCTGAGATCAATGACAAAACATGAATGTCAACACCTCTTACAGAAACAATTACAATAATCTATCCCTTTGGCATTGACGATAACATATGTGAAAATCCATCAACCCAAAAGTAGCCTTCTTAATACAATCTTCTCAATATCCTCTTCACAGATCCCCCTAAAACAATAGGGATTTTTTCACTTGTATCTCTCCCCCTTTGACATCAATGGAAAATGGTGCCATAGCTCTTATCCTTTTTTGTTCATCCCAGCTCTGCAAGGTTTAGCTTTTTCAAATCTTCATGCCTACAACAATCAGGTGCTTGATCACCCAAATGTGTTTTGTTGTGTTCCTGCGATCACTCCCGTTGAGGAGTGGATCCAAGAATCAAGTCCAGGGAATGATATATCTATGATAGCTACTGGAATGATGCATTTTTGTATTATTTATCTCTCAGAAGGTGGGGTTTTCACCCAAGCATACCTCTGAGATACTAAAAGGAATATTTTGACAAAGGTTTTGTGAATACATCTTCTATTTGCTCCTTTGTACTAATGTACTCTAATTTGACTTCCTTTTCTACAACCTTGTCTCTCAAGAAGTGGTATTTGATTGAAATGTGTTTGGTCTTTGAATGCATAAAAGGGTTCTTTGACATGTTCACTATGCTTCTATTATCACAATGTATAACCACTACCTTTTAAAAGGTTATCCAAATGTCCTTTAGCATATGCTTCATCCAAATAATCTGTGTATAATTTATAGCAGCAACAACATACTCTGATTTAACAGTAGATTGAGCTATATAATCATGATTCTTACTTAACCATGAAACCAACCTCTTTCCAAGGAGAAATGCACCACCACTTGTTCTATTTTTGTCATCAACACTTCCTGCCCAATCGGCATCAGTATAAGTATGCAAAGTAAAATTATTAGACTTTTCATACCATAAACCATATTCCAGTGTTCCTTTCAGATATCTGAATATCCTCTTAACTACAACAAGATGAGTCTCTTTAGGATCTACTTGGAACCTCGCAACAATTCCAACTACACTAGCTCTCAGATACTGATTATTATATGTACAACCTTTTTTTATCTGAACTCTGTAGACAACAGTATTGTATGCTTCTCTCCAATGAAATATATTATCTTCAAGCGTTGTTGTCTCGACAACATCCAGTATGGTACTAATTCTTCTCTCTGTTATCCCATTCTCTTCATAGTAAGAATTAAACACATCTGACTTAAACTCTCCACCTCTATTTGACCTTAAACATTTAATCTTCAGACCTAATTCATTCTCAACTTTTTCTTTGAAAATCTTAAACTTATCAAAAGCTTCAGACTTATCTTTAAGAAATGCAACCCACATCATAACATAAATCATAAAGAATGCAATCTATATCATAACACAAAGTATAAAGAACCTTTTATTCCATAACCAACTGTCATCTATCTTCGCAACAAAGCAACTTGCCTTTATAGTATTCAACTCAAACACATTACCTCTTGACTTTGTACCTAATTTGAACAAGTCTCTTGTCTGACTTCTAATAGTACATTTTTCATCCATGAACTGTAAGTGATATCCCTTGTCTACAATTTGTCCAACACTCAACAACTTGTGCTTAAGTCTATCAACAAGCTTGAGACATCATCAGTACTAGTTTTACCATCAAGAGAAATCAAACCTACTCCAATGATCAATTAGGAGTGTTATCACCAAATCTGACTACACCACCATCACATTTAAAAAGTTGAACAAACTTATTTTGTCACCAGTAATATGATGTGAACAACCATTATCTATGATCCATTCTGATTTATTTTCAACATGTAAAACTAAGGCTCTTTCTTCAGGAACGAGCTCATCATCTTTAATAGCAATAAATCCAATTTCATCATAATCCACAACATCATCATCAGACACATCATCACTAGAGCATAGTAACATTCCTTTTCCTTAGAATGAATAGGTTTATGAAACTTAGGTTTATGCTTAGGAACAATTGTAGGACATCTAGATGCAAAATGACCAATCTTATTACATGAAAAACACTTTAGGGTAACTTTCCTTCAAATTTATCCTCACCTGTCTTTTATATTCTTGCAATCAAGGCCACAAGTTCATCTATTTTCCTTTCCTCTTCTACTATTTTTTCCAATCATCAACATATTCACCAATTTGTTCATACATGTTACCTTTGTTGGTGCTTGCAAGACTTGATAAAGTCTTTTTGTCAATGTGCACAAATGCCTTGAATATTGATTCCACCTTAGGTAATGTATCCCCTAGCTCTACGGCCTCAAAAGTGGTCAACTTAGCAATCAACATATCTCTGTTGAAGTTAGTTTTCAAAGGTATGATCTGTTCTATCGCTTGTAATTTAGTTTTGTAGGCAAGTGTCAAAGATCTTAGAATATTTGTGATCACTTTTTCTTCAGTATATGTGACTGCTGAGTTTTTAATGCCTGTAACAACCTCTGTAACACTCTGTACATATTCTCTAACATTTTCATCATCTCACATTCTCAAACTCTCCATTTTAGTCCTCCAATTCCACAACTTCGCTTTCTTAGTAAACTTATTGCCTTCATATAGTGCCTCTAGTCTTGTCTAGATTTTATGTGCAAAATCCAAGTCTTTAACCTTTGTGAATTCAACCTTAGAGAGCGCATTGATCAATGCTTCTCTTGAAACCATATTACAAGTAAATAAATTCTTTTCATCTTCATTAGCATTTTCTAATTCATCTTCAGGCTTGATCTTCTCATCCTTCTTTGTAATCATCTAGTAATCAATTCCTAAGCAAGGCAGGTCAGTTCTCATCTTGTTCTTCTATCTGTAAAAATTTTCAGCATCAAATTTTAGACTCTCCTTCTTATAGAATTTCATCTTCAGGGTCACCTCAAGTTGTTAATCTTTCTCTCAGAAGACCACAATCTATGATACCAATTATTAGCAATAATAGTCCACCAACACAGCTGAGAGGGGGGGGGTAAATTAGTTGTGTGGCAAATATTTAAACTTTAAACTTATAAACCAATTACTCAATGCAAATATGAACACATGAAAAGAAACATCATAACACAAGAAATTGTTTTCGAGGAAAACCCTGTTAAGGGAAAAAAAAACCGGTGGGAAATATCACCCATAAATAATGCATTAAAAATAGTGTATCCATGTTAGGAGATCTAGCCCTGTTAGGAGCTGATTATTACATACAGTACATAATTTTGTTAAATGATGAACCCTGTTAGGAGTCAAGATAAATAAGAGGCTCATTGCATAGGCTCATTACCCAAATCAGAAGGTTAAATCCACCTTCTGGACTCACTGTCCAAAGTACACTAACCAGTGAACTAACTGATAGCAACTTGCTTTGCCTAAACAGTTCCAATTAAGTTCATCACAATCAATATCTTTGTTCTACATCTAGCAGAATTCACAATTACAAGCTTGCAACTTCCTCATCATACTTCCACATCACCTCATCAAGCAAATAACTCTCCTTTATACAATTTACAATAAGAAATTAGGTCGGCATGTTAAGACTTTCCCAATGCACAAATAATTACATAGACCCTTGCTAACATAAACATGGTACCTTAAACAAGTAAACAACAAATACAAATTATCAATTACACTCCAAGATCCATAATCTATGCTCGCCATCCTCTAAACATGTTACATCATTGTAGCCAGTCACAAATAGGTCTTCACAAGATCACATGCGACAGTTGATATCACCAAGAATCCAATGACCCAGGAATCACAAATAACATTCTTCAACATGTCTTCTACCACGCCTCAATCTCGCATATCATAACACATGCTCATATCCAAGTTATCCCAAAAACTCAGAGACCAACTCTGTCATAATCCTTTTGTCACTGCTCTATAACCAATCTTTACCAAAACAAATATATGTTATGCAAATACTAATATCAAGAAAAGTGATCTTAGATATAAGATCTCTACTCATCTCCTTATACAGATCTGTGATTACATGCTCTGAAAGTCTGTATAGTGTCCATACACGTCTGTCACTCTTTCTTGTACTAGTGATAACCAGTCTGTCTAAGACTTCTAAAGTATTCAACTGAAATATATGTTGACATCAATGACAGAACATGAGTGTCAACACCTCTAACATAAATAATTTTAACACTTTCAGAAATGTTCTCCTCATCATCAATGCTTCCCCTCTTTCTAGTATTCCATAGGAATAAGGAGAGTTCATACTCTAGCAATCAGTGTCTTGGATTAGATAATTCCTTCTATCTCCATGGGAACTTGATCTTGCTTTCTCTAGACACTTGGATGCAATGTGGTCTTCTTGGTTGCAGTTAAAAAATTTGATGGGTCATGAACCCCTTCCTCCAAACCTTCCTCTGAAACATGGCCTTATTCCTCTAAAATTTCCTCTAGAATTTTCCTCTCCATGAGAGTTTTCTTGGTTTGATTCTCCTTGTGATCTGAAGTTCTATCCTCTGCGTTGGTAGCTTCCTCTTCCTCTAATGTTCCTTCCTCTACCCCTATTATTATTCTCTTGTCTCCTTATTTTATCCTCCACTTTCTGTGCTAATTGATAGCATTTATGGACAATGTCCGGTAACAATAATTTCAATTCATCTTGTATGTTCATCCTAAGTCCATTTAAATATCTCGCTACCTTCTCACTTTCACTTTTACTATGTCTAGACT
>MU223774.1:3654455-3672028 GCA_018584345.1 Thuja plicata | reverse complement strand
AAAGTTCCACCAAGTGAGGGTTGCTCCTTTCAACTTGGAATTGGCTATCTTGATCTTCTGATTCTTTGTTGTTTCTTCACATTCAAAGTAATAATTTAAGGACTTTATCCATTCCATAACACTACCAACATCCATCTTTCCACAAAATATAGGGATCTTTGATTTATTGTCTATGTTTATTCCTCCCATAGACTTGAGAGCATTTAGGAAGTACATCTGATCTGTAGGAATTTCTTCTTCTTCCCACCTAGGGGCCTCTTCTTCACCCCCTTCTTATTCTTCTTCTCTATCAGAGGAATCATCTACTTCCTTTCTCATCTTTCCCTTCAACTTTTCTAACTCTGCCTTCAACAAACGGCTTTGTTCCTCATTTTCTTGCACTCTCTTGGAAATTTATTCATTGATCATCTTAGGAGGAATTATTTGAGCCTCTCCCTCAAACTCTTATGCTGAAATGTACTCGATTATTCTCCCAAAAGATTCTTCTACGCTCCGATACCAATATGATGCAGAACCCACAACAAAGGCTAAGTGTTTCTTTCCCACACCCACAATAGCCAAAGTCAATCCAAGTTGATTTACTTGTTACACGCAATCTTCTGACTCATTTACCAATTCCCAATTCCATCTTAAACTATTGTGTGACAAGATCCACACCCATGTCCTATCTCTACCTTGTTCCTCCTTAAGGGTCTCAAGGCTTGTTTGTTGAAAACAACTACAACTAAGGAATGAGATGAAATCCTTTTATTTTCTCACTAATGGTGACCTACCAACCAACTCAAAACAATCATGAGAGCTTACCTTCCAAAATTCTCTAGAAAACATCTCTCACAATAGGCCTACTTTGCTAGTAGCCCTTCAAGATAGGTTTTTTTTTCCAAACAACTTCCCAAAATTCTAAAGGAACAAGCAAACTAAAGATAGTTTTAGGTGCCCTTTATCTAGTTACACATACTCCTAAGGTCACACCTTCTGATTCTAGATACAAGGGTCCTAATTCCAACTATCCTCATAGACCACCTAATTAAGCCCAAATGAGCCTAAATTACAAAGAAATTACCCTTTATACTTGACCTCTGACAAAGGAATCACTATGTCAGTCTCAGAAGACCTTCAAGCTACCAATTCCATGGTCACATTAGTTGGTTCCATCTTAAACTCCTTCGCAAGTGTTTTTCTTCAATACTGCACAAATGGTCACATTGAGATGCTCGTCTACAGTTGGATTTTTATCCATGTGCTTGGAGCCTCCCTGCAAACCAACACCAAAATACTATACTACATTTTCCCTTCTAACATTTTCCTAAATCTCAGCAAACCCAATACTGAAAATGCCAAATTTGGGCATCTTTCTGAGAAACCCTTGTTATAGGTAGGATTGGACCTATCCAAACAAAATTCAATTGATCTCTACATTAACCTGACGGAATCAAGACCTCTGACCAAATGCAAATGAAATTTAAGAGTCTCCTTAAACACATCAATCAGTCACAAACACCCATCAATTCAGACAAGTAGGCAATTAACCGAGAAACATGAAATTAACAGGAAAACTCCAGGATTCTTTTATTCTTTCAATTATCCAAACATCAAATTTCAATCAAAACAAAATAACTAAAACAACCCCTGGATTCAATCCCAATGGGTTTCAAATAACTTCACCAATGGTTCCCAACCAATTTTCAATTTTGGTGACCGTTAGAAAGGAAGTTTTACAATTTGTTTCAAATCTTTCAACTTTTGCACTCGATGGGTTGTGTTCTTTAACCCATGACTTTATTGACTCCTAATAACCTATTAGGAATTTAAACAACCATAATCAACCCTTAATTAGACTCCTAGTGACCCACATGGTCATTTGTCCATGGTGGCTTATAATATGCAAACCAGGACAATGCCTTTCAAGATTGGGTCTTATTGAATCACACCTATATTAACATATTACATTGTGTCTGCACCTCAAGGATGGTCCTCATAGTGTGTTAAGGGTGCCCCTGCACCAATATGTCATTAATGTTCTAATGGAAAGAAGACTACATTGTATCAGGTGATAAGGTGTCATTACAAAACCATGACTAACATGAAATAAATCTACATTGGGATACTATTGGTGATATTTGGGGTGACAGTTTGGGTCATTGTTATAGTGACACTTGTTATGGAATTATGTTGATTTTATCTTTGACATTTACAGTTTTGGTTTCATATGTGACAATATAGTGATACATGAGTGACATATAATTTTGATCTCTAGCATTTATAGTTTGATATCATCTTTGTTAGTTCAGTGATACTTGTTTGATGACAATTGACTACTTATTACTATTATAGTCTTTGGTTGATAAGAACAAAGGTAATTGTGATTAAATGAGACATAATATTATGGTGATTACATTCCTATCTGTATGTAACACTAATTACTATTTTGGAAATAAAATAAGTGAATTCATGTCATAATTCCTTGTCAACATGTTTTTTCTTAAATGATCATTGTTTGAATTTTAAAAGACATAAAGTATTCGAAGACATTATTATTAGCAAAATATATATATGCATAGGGTCTCCTTTATGAGGCATGAATAAAGTGGTTGACATTATTATATTGGTCTTTTGTTTCGGGGGCATTATCATTGCAATACATATACACGGGTTTTTGTTAGGCATTATTAAGGTTGACATATGCCCTAAGGCATCAAAGACAACATCTATTTTGGAAACAATGTCTTTTGAAACCCTAGTGAACTAGGGAATGAGCTTTGATAGTTGGAGCATTTTGGAGATGTAATAAAAAAGGAAAATAGTGTAATCACAATAGTTAAATTGGTAACATCATTCTTGCTTCAATTAGTAAATAAAATTTGTTATAGTGTGTTAAGATTGTTAAATGGAAGAAAGGTTTAACAGTAAAACACAAAGGTTAGTTGGTTCGTTACAATTGGGCATTAAAAGGAAGTTTTTATAACAGTTATGGATAGGCGACAATTTATTTGATTCACACTTGCTTCTTTGTTGTTATTTTTATCTCATATATATGAGGGATTTTCATTTTCAAATAAGAGAGAGTAGTGGGAACTATGAGAAAAGTAAAGAATATTTGTTTAGTTTTTCATATAGAGTATTCTGGGAAAAGGGAAAGGGCTCTGTTTTTTTATGAAACATTTCAAGGGTTTACATTTTGAAAAAGGTTCTAAAATTTGTGAAATTAAGAACTTTGTTTTCTAAAAGGAAGTCTTTGTTTGTGAAGGGGTTATGATTATTTGAAGAAGATTGTTCTTGATTAGTTCAAAAATGATATATTTAACATTCTTGGGTATTATGTTGTAGTAGTGTATGGTTATGATCTTAAAGTTGTGGAGATTCATATTTTTTTACTTAGTTGTATGTAGATGTTATTTATCGCAGCCTTCATCCAGAGCATTATGAAGGTGATCTGGGGTAGAGAAGAAGTGACAAATTGAGCAGAATTGAGAAAAATAAAAATAAAAAATAAAAAAATTGATATTTTTCTATGTTTCAGAAAAGTGCATTTTCAAAGGCCTTCGGAGTGGAATTTAGAGTCAAAACTATCATTTTTCCTTTGGGGACTAAAATTAGATCCCTTGGAGACCTTTCCAATGATATTTTATTATTAATATATTATAGAACTTTAATTTATTAATTTAGTCTCTTTAAACTTTAATTTGTAGTTTACAATCAAAATTACTAGATTATATGACCATCAAATTTGAGTTAATAAGATTTTGTCTTCTTAAAAAAAACTATTAAAATAATTAAAAATCAAATATAACTTTTCCATAGATACTATCAATCTACTATTTAATAAACTAAATATAATATTGTTATAGAATCTAGTATTCATATACTCGTCTAAAAATCCTAAAGAGAAAAAAAGTGGATTGGATAATATATACCTATCAATATTATTTTACAATGTTTTGATGTAGGTGACTTTATTTTTAAAATGGGCAGAATAGATTGAATGACTCATGATAATTTTGAGAAAGATTTAGGTTAATTATATTTTAAGAATTATAATTTTTGACAATATTCTCGAACCCATTCTTCTTGTTCCAAACAATGGCTTCCTTTCATGCTCAACTTGCAGAGACTGCTGGAAATTTCATTGGGAATATGTGCCATGGAACGAGAGGATAAAAATCAAAGTGGAAGAAAATGAAGCTTCCATGTTTGCACAAATAGAGGATGCAGTAATTGGCAAAGTATTCACGCTACACAACATTCAAATTCGCAGGGCAGTTTTGGATTTTCTAGGAGAAGAAATCATTTCACCCAAGGCAAAGAGAATTTTGTTCCCATCACAGGCAATATCAATCTTTTTATCAAATTCTATGGATTTGCTACAAGCCAAACCACTACTAGATATAGTTTATCATAAGGTGATCGACAAAGATTTTCTATGGGCACAAAAATATGAACGACTGTTCAGAAAGATAACTTGTGGGAAGGATAGGGTTTATTAGGAGGTATGTTTCCCAAACAATTCATATAGAGAAACCATGCTTACATGCTTGTATATGACAACATTAAGCGTGCCCTCGACAGACAAAATTATCACCATGTTCGAAAAAATTTACAAATGCATGGTCGTGACCTTGATGTTATGGTGGTCAATAGAGTTAGAGCAAAAGTGAATGCACTACTTGACATCTTAGAGATGGACAACTTTGCAGATTTGAATCAGTGTAACCAAGCAACAGCCACAACCAAATTCAGGGTTGGATTTAAATATAAGCCCTCTAATCGAACTCAACCCTGATTGGGGTGGGGCAAATGCAGAAGATCACTCCACGCAACAATGCATGCCCCAACCACAAATAAACCCTATGGCATATATTGCTATGACCTTGAATTGGCCAAATGTACTACCGGGAGTCTCGGAGTGGTTAAAAGATGCGCCTGACCCCTCGGGTTGGCTGGAAGCAACGCCGAGACTCACACAAGGGCAAGGAGTGCCATTATTGCTCACAAAATTGGGAAAAGGTAGGTGGGATTGATCAGGATCTGCAGCAGATCCCACGACCATGGAAGGATAGGGATGCACAGTAGAGATAGTGTCGACAAATTTTGATCTATTTTGACGAGTTGGCTTCAACAAAATTGGGTGTCATCATCGGTTTGGAGACCTCTGCATTCTGGTTTTTGGTGGTGACTCGAGCTGGCTTCTTCACCACACAAACCACAACGACCCTGGGCTTGGTTAGATCTCGACATGGAATCCATGGATTTGGATCCTAAGGGTTTGATTTTCGAGGGTTTTACTCATAGTATAAGGCTCCTATATAATCAGTCCTCGTGGATGATAGGAAAACCATCAAATGTGGGTGCCTATCATCAAAATGCAAAAATCTCACTTATAAGGCACAAATTTTTGGCTCTTGATTTTATTGCTAGTAGAGCCTTTTTGTAAAAGTTTGGTTCATATTATATTGTAATTGGGCGAGGATATTGGATTTTCTTCCTTGTTCTTTCCAAATTGAACTCTTGAACCAGTTTATTATTATTATATATAAAATACTAGTGGTCCACCCACTTTTGATTAAAAAAAATTCTTAAAGAAAATTAATTTTAGTGCATTTCAATTGTTAATCTGAAAATCTTGTTTAAAATTAATTTGTTAGATTTGACTTTAATATTAAAAAGTTTGTTTTAGTTGTAGGCAAGTTAATATATGCTTGTTTATAAAAAAAAATAGATTTTATGCATGATGAGATGATGAGAAGCTACTTATTTCTTTCAAACAAGGAGCTCTTAATTATGTGGAAAGATTTGTTGTAGAAAACGATAAAAAATATAACTTGACATTTCTCTATTAATTCAAATAAATTTGATTTATTTAATTTTCCATCAAGAAATAAAAAAAAATTAATTTTTAAATTTTTTTTCTATGCAGGATTAAGGTCCATTTTCTTTGAGATGAAATAATTTTATAAGTTATTCAATTATTTTATTAATTAATTTTGGCATTAATCTTAATATTAATTTAATAATTTTAATATTTAATTACCTTAGTCAATTCATGTCCATCTTAGATCCATCCTCCATATAATTTAAACTTTCTCCCTCTAATTAAATAAATTCAATAAATTATTTTAATTTTCTACATTGAACAAATAATTTTTTTTTAATACATTTACAACTCAGCTTATCCCTCATCCATGTGCATGATAGATCATACCCTCTCCCAAAATTTCTCAACCGTTGATTTTGCCTCTTAATCTCTACCATTGATCAAATGTATGTGAAGTGTATAAATAAAACCTCCCCCCTCTTTTTGTATCTTGTAGTTTTGAGCACCTACAATATGCTCAAATCATCAAATATCTTTGAAGCACTCTCAATCAAGAAATAGCATCCAAAACATTCAAGTAAGTATAGTCCTAAAATCTTTATGTTGATATTGTTATTCATCATATGATTGTGAACTTAGACCTTCCATTGTATTGTTTTCTATTGTTTTTATTCACTTTTCACCTCATCCACATAAAGTGAAGACCAAAGAGTTTCAATAAAAAAACTGCCTAGGCTGGTAACCAAAAACAACATGACTTCCACTTCTCCTTCCCAAAAGAGCCATTACCATTATCCTTCTTCTCCTCAGTATTACCATTCTCCTTCGCCTTCTCTTCCTCCTCTACGACATTCTCATTCTCATTCTCATTCTCATTCGCCTCTGGGACATTCTCCTTCTCCTTCACATTCCCATTCCCATTCTCACTCTCCTTCTCCTTCTCCTTCTCCTCAGCGGCATTACCGTCGCAGGCACAGATCCACATCTTCTTCAACTGAAAGGTCACGGTATCGAATCCCACTACGACACCGCTCCAGAGAAACCCATTTGAGGCGTAGCAGAAGCCGTGACAGACACAGCAGGCATCGCCATGATTACCATTTAATACCTTCAAGGTATATGAGAAATTGTCCTCCGCGACATTCTCATTCTCATTCGTGGAAACGGCACCGCCATTACCGTCGCAGGCCCAGATCCACATCATCTTCAACTGAAAGGTCACGGGATCGAATCCCACTGCGACACCGCTCCAGAGAAACCCATTTGAGGCGTAGAAGAAGCCGTGACAGACACAGCAGGCATCGCCATGAATACACTACAAGACCTTCAAGAGATTACCATAGCAAGCACAGATCTTCTCTTTCTCATTCTCCTCCCCCAAAACGGCACCGCCATTACCATAGCAGGCTGAGATCCACATCATCTTCGACTGAAAGGTCACGGGATCGAATCCCAATCCGACACAGTTTCGGAAAATCCCATCTGAGGCGCGGTAAAAGCCGTGACAGAGACAGCAGGCACAGCCATGAATACCGTTCGAGGCCTTCAAGGTATATGAGAAATTATCCTTTGGAGAGAAGGAATGAAAGCCCGATAGTAAGGTCATCTCCGTTATTACTTTACAAACATTTTATCAATGGCCTTGATGTTAACATATTACCAGAGGAAGCATACCGCAGGTTCAAACCCTACCTGCACCAGCTCAAAAAGGGCTTTTTTGCTGCCTACAAAGATGACCACAGATTAAGGGATATGTACCATCCTTCCCACATAGAGACCGCCATTAACAAGCGGAATGAATATGCAAATGAAGTGGCAAGAAACTTCTTTAAAGATCTCCAAAATGGTACTTTGAAGCTCTTGACTTTGAACCCACTTGGAAATGCTGCGAAACATTTGAAGGACTTGAACCAGGCGCGCTGCCTTATTGCCAAGGTTGATGCAGAGAAGGGTATTCAACAAAATGTTCTGCTTTCCTCCCAGCCAGATGGGGTTTTTGCCCAGTTTGTCGCTGTAAAAAATTCAGATCAAAGCATTACAACTCTTGGTGGGATTGAACTTTTGAATGTGGTGATTGCATATTTGTGGGATGTTCATGCAATAGATTACTATGGGATGGCTGAACTAGGCAAGGATTTAATCACTAGAGAGGAAAAAAATCTGGCAGCTGCTGAAATTGAACAGAGGTTGGAATCAGTGTGGCAGGGGAGGTTGCAGGCCAGGGATCCCTTGCATGTCTCTCTGGGTAAAGATAGGGTGGAATGTTTGATCAACAGAAATTTGTGTGCCCACTTTACCATAGTGGAAGAAGAGAAAGAAGATGGTCATATTAAAATTAGGTATGTTTGTAAAGAGAATTCTTGTGGTAAATGCTGTAAAGCATTTGGGGATATAATCACTCATATCCATGATGAACACACTGGGGTTGTTGAAGGTTACAGTGCACAAGCAAGAGAGGAGATATACTTGGAGAATTATATGAATGATCCCTCTGCACCATGTACTGTCAATTAATGTTGCATAGTTTTTGTTGAAATGAATGGATGAAATGTAAGTTTTTAAGTTTTAATGTTTTAATGATGCTTAAGTTTTTAAGTTTTCATGATGCTTATGATACAATCAGTCAGTTTTGGGATCAAGATTAACATTATTAACAATTTTTAACAATTTTTAAGTTCTTTTCACTCTCAGTTTTACCATCAGTCTTTGGAATCAAGATTAACATTATTAACAATTTTTAACATCAGTCTTTGGAATCAAGATTAACATTATTAACAATTTTTAAGTTCTTTTCACTCTCAGTTTTTCTGTTGTAGATTTTGATTCTTTCATAATTGTTAATAAATAAATAAAATACAAATTAATCTTTTCACATTGTTAAATAAATATACCTAAGATTTATCAATTCAGGCAACTCAAACTTGAAATGGAAAGTTGGCAGAAATCAGTTGTAATGCTAAAGTTAGCTTGGATAGTTTCTTGGAGAACATTCCCTTCCAAGTCAATACTGATCTTGTTCAATACTGTATCTTGTTCATCCTGCGTTTATAGTAAATTTCAGAGGATTAATATTCAGGACATCAGAGTGAAAATAGTGTTAAAAATTGGTATATATTGTCAAAATAGAATATAATTTTATATATTTTATAGATATTTAAATATTTAAAATCTATTTTTATTAAAATATTCTTGTATGGATATTTAAATTTTATTTTTATTAAAATATTCTTGTATGGATATTTAAATTTTATTTTTATTAAAATATTCTTGGCTTGTGTTAAAATGGGGGCCTTGAAATATGATTATGGATATAAGCATAATGGAATGAGAGTTTTTGTTAGATATTATAGTTGCAAATGTTTTAATAGATGTATCTTAATTATGAAACAATAATAAGGTACATAAATTACTTGATTTAATGTATCAATGAGGTGTCATTTTTTTTGTGTACTTTTGATAGTATTTATTATTTAATTGAAAATAAAGAAAGTAATATATTCTAATTTTTAATTCTTAATAAATATGATTCAAAGTGCATCTAAAGTGTTGCACATCACATGAATTGCAATGATTGTTTGATTCAATGCATATTCACATACTATTTTTGAGATGTTTTTAAAATGCCCTTTTGATTGTCTTAGTTAATTAATTAAAAATAAAAAATATAATAGTCTAATTTTTAATTTATTAACAAATATGATCCAAGATGCATCCAAAATACGTCATAGACAAATCACATCTCATGAACTGCAATGATTGTAATATATAATTGAAATGTTCTTTTACAATAAACCAAACTTGCATGAAGACTTACAACCAACTTGAAACCTAATTAGTATCTTTTATGCAAATCTCAAAAGCCCTTTGTAATACAAATTTATTCACCTAAATATCTTACTTCCCTAAGAATAATTGAACCACAAATCATATGCACACAGTACATAAACTAGCACTTGCACCAGAAGGAGGTGCAAGGGTTATGACGATAGATAATTATATATAAGTTAAATATAATTTATCTGTTCATAAAAGATACATTAATTTTATTTATCATTTATGGTATATAAAAGATATTTAAAATATGGTGTGTTAAAATTTCATTTTTTGTGTATAAAGTACTCCATACGATATTTGAAGATATTTAAAATATGGTGTATTAAAATTTCATTTTTTGTGTATAAAATATTCAATACGATATTTGTAAATATACTCATATTACATAATCGTTTGAAGGAATGTTTTGTAAGAAGTTAAAATTAGTTTGGAATGCCATTTTCAATTTCTATTGCTTAAGTAAAATGAGTCTCTCATTTTTTTTAGTATAGTGGGGGTGCTAGGGCATAAATGTGCACTTTTGTTCAAGACAATCTTTACACATACATTTATTTTAAAACTACTATAAGTGCAAATACATTTGCTCAAGGTTAGGTGTGTTGTATTTAAATTTGTTAAGTGTAAAAATGAACTCTTTTGTCATCTCTTTTCTAGTAAGGATTTGAAAATAAATAGAACGTGCTCTAATTACACTTGAGGGTGGATTAAATCTCTCCCTCAATCTTTGGTTGAACTATTCTTTAAGGTATTGAGTCATGACCTTGGGTCATGGTACTACCACTAACTGGCTACCCATTTGAGATGCAATGGGGCAAACTTGATGGCTTCTTCTTTAAACATGGGGTTCAAAGAGAATTATTTATCCAAATTTTGCAACCATGCTCTAGCAGAACAACTTCCCAATCCACTATTTAAATAGGTAACATAATCTTCCCCAAATATTTTTTATGAATTTATGGGATTACTTTTCACACCTCCTCTCATGCCCATTTCTTGTCTTCATATAATAATACTAAGTGAAGGTCATGTGATGACGAATGGCTGGACATAGAGCACGCCAGTCAGCATGATATCTTGTCATCTCACCATTTGCATTAGGTGGCACTTGTAACTCTTCATCAAGTGGATCTTCTCCTCATTTTTGCAAAAAAATTGGCTATTAATGGCTTGGCTTCGGGATTTACTAAAACTCCAATATTAGTAGAGTGACTTCATTCAACACCATTAGAATTAGATCTCCTAGCACTCTATTGCTGACTCATTTCCCTCGGAGTCCTGACATCTCAGCCATAGACTCCCTTGTGTAGGGTTATAATTCTCTGGCTAGCTCTTTGTTTTTATTTTTGATGACTTCTTGGAGGTTGACATCATCATTCCTTTCACCCATAGCCTCTTCTTTCCTCCTTTCCCTTTGTCGGTAACTTATTTCACAATCATGCTTCAACATATACTCATGGGGAAGTAGGAAACAATGCCTCTGGTACAATTATAATGACCTTAGGGTTTCCAATTACGAATCAATAAAATATGATAGAATGGATTAAAAATTATGTTTGCAAACAATACTGACTATGATCTAATAGCATATTTAACTAACACTTAAACTCTAAAATACACAAGCACAAATCAGAAAACTCCATAATGAATTAAGTAATAAGCAGCGTTTGATTGTTTCAATCAGTTGAAATGGAAAAATGTATGTCAAAAAAATTATTGCTATCATAATTTAAATTGAGAGGATACCTTTCCTCAGCTGATATAGTTAGCTCCCCTATCATTCTAGACATGCCTTATGTTGTACACAAACCCAACAATAAATATTGAGGTGTAGAGCCCAGAGACATTGTCATTCTGATCGCTCTAGTAACACACCTACCAAGATTATAATTAGGTCTTCATTTGCATGAAAACTCTAATGCTTGCTACAAAAACTTTAGATTTGGATTATTTACCAGTGTGTAGAAGCTCTTTGTTGGTCCCAAGAGCCCATATTCATTGCTTCCATGGATGGATAGACAATGCACCTTCCTTCTATCGGTCTCAGTCTAGGCCTCAATAAGAAGAAACACATGCAAATCCAATGTAACCTTAGTGAGGGTTTGAGACAACAATAGGCAGGTTGAATAACCAATTTCTGTTCTTATGTTATGTATATTGCCCAGAACTAGGCTTGCTATTTTCCAACACCTAAAAATGAGATGGAAAGCTTCTATTAGGTCCTATGCGTTGATCAACCCTTGTCCCTTCAGTGTGCCTAGTGGAGCAATGATAAATCTCCAGTCCCCAAACTTGCAACAAACTTTCAAAATCAACAGATTCACTATGTTCAATATATAAATAAATTGTGGATGGTTAGGGTTGTCATCCTAACCTTCTTTCACGCAACAGAGGTGTAAACTTGCTAGTGAAATAAAAAAAAATTGTCCAAATATCTCAGCAAACTTATTCATTGAAACCAAATCACCCCTATACCTGCTCACCCTAAGATGCAAAAACATGTCAGCCAAGTTTGGAGACTTAAGTCACACTTGCTGACCAGCCAGTTTATTCTGGTACATGACATGATGTTTTTTTGGGTCCAAATCCTCATGCCTTCATGTAGTTTAAATATAAAGTGTTGCATGTATGTATCATGTTTATTGTTTATCATAAATACTGTATTGTTTTATGGTAAAATAGAAGAAAATTTGATGCTTGTTAAATGCAAATTAGTCAATATTGGACATGTGTAAAAACTGTTAATGTAATCTTAGAGCACACAAACATGAGATGAATAATGAGTGAAAAGCTTATGAGTGAATTGTGTTTAATTTTTCTTCCAAGCTTTGGATCACACAACCATATCTTGCTTTTATTTGTACCAACATGCTTTCTCAACCACAAAACATTAGAGGAATTAAATTGTACAATAGATGGTCGTGATGGGTATTATTTTTATCACAAGTTAAACTTACCTAACTTAAGAGAGCAAGTATTGAGTTAAACATTTTAAGTATTCAGTCAATACATATGTAGTATTTATTATTCCTACAATACAAAGAGAGGTAAGTAGAGGAAAATATAACCTCCTAGCTTCAAAAATTTATCCATGAGAATAAAATATTTCTCATGGCAATAAAAGCACTCCAACATCTCCTTTTAAAATACTACAACATAAAAAATGTTTAGAAACCAGATCACTGAGAGCTCTTAACGGTGGCTTGTACTGATCATAACTTGTATTTCTTCCAACCATTTCCTACCCTATATTAGATTACCATGGAGCTCATTTAACATTTGAATAATTCTACTCAAGCTATGAGTGCAATAGCAGTCCAATTAACATGCAAGCTACAATTAAGGCTGGATAAAATCTAAACTATTTGGTTCCATCTAAAAGACGCTCAAAATATGCTCCAAAGACTGCAAGATATTAGAAGTGATAAAATCTATTTCAACATCAAGAGCTATAGATCCCACTAAGGCACGCATTAAAAAATATTAAGATTATGATCAGAGATCAAAATGGATAACCAAACCCCAATATCGAGACACAAATGTTTGTTAATTGAATTGTAATTTTAAACTTTATAAAGTTGCCAATAGCCTACTCTCAAGATTGCAAGCAATTAGAAAAAAATAAATATATTTGATCAAGCCAATATTAATGGCTTATTTGAAGCAATCTTAAGAAAAATTAAGTATCCCGATCAAAACTGTCGATTAAACATAAACCCCATCCTTGATTGCAAAGAAAATAATAAAATAAATAAAATATATTGAACAGAATGGAATGAACTAATGTGAATAATCAGATATCCAACTATTTGTGTTGGTTGTGTTGGTGCTCATCATTAGGCATACAAAGATTCAACATTTGTTAGTAAGAGGTAAAAATTGTGCATGTATTATGGGCACCTGTTATAGTGATCTAAGTGAAGGAAACCCAAATGCATGGATGACATATAAAATTGGAGAAAAATAGAACCACTCATCCCTTTGAATTTACTGTAGTCATAGACTCAAATTTTTAATCAACTTAAACTTTGAAATGCAAAACACGGCTTGAGGCTACCAAATTAGAAGGTTTAGATTTTGATTGAGTCAAGAAAGGTTTGACCCAATCTTCATGTATGGAGTCTCACCCAATTTTTACATCTTAGATGATCAAGCGATCAATGTTGTGAATTTTTCAGGGGGGGGGAAAGGTGTTGCACCTGTTTAATAGATTTATAGGCAAAATTCAATACTAGTCTCGATGGAATTTTTAGGTCTAATTAAGAGTGTTTTCAGCAATGGCTTCCCGCATACCTTTTCTTACTGTAAACTTTTACTAAGTCTCCCTCCATGGGATCAATAGGTAAGCTAATAAACATAAGCAAGTTGGTATTGCAAGAAACTTTAACAATCAAAATAACAAAATAGAAAGATGATATTGACTTGGAATTAGAATACAATGTTGTGAAGTACTCTATTCTATCTTTACCCTCTTAATGTTCGAAACAAAAGATATAAAACTAAAAATATATTCCCGAGATAGCACTTTCAAATCAATTGGAACTATTTTTTAATGAATAAATCTTACTTTGTAGTATCCTACTATGAAGTTTTAGGACACCCCTAAGTGGAACCAATAAATAAGCTCATAAACTTGGGAATCCCAGTATCACAAGAAATATTGAGAAATTAAAAATAGGAATTTGAAATCATAATACAATGTTATGATGTTTTCTATTTTATCTTTGCCCTCTCAAACCTTGAAACAAAAAAATATACAAACCTTTATAATCTAGATGGCAATTTGAGATCCAATTGAGACAATTTTTTAGCAATGACTTGTGAATCTTACTTTGTAGTACCCTACTATGATATTCTAGGAAATTTCACTTATTGAGACTAATAAGTAAGTTAATAAACTTGGAGAATCCAATCCTTTGAGAAATCTTGACAGAAATACAAATAGAAAGATAAATTTAATTGAGAATAGATAAATGTTTTGATGTTCTGTGTTCTATCTTTGCCCTTCCAAAGCTTGAAACAAAAGATAAAATACAAGAGATGGGAAAAACATAAGATAGTTAATCAGTTCCTTAGGAATCTACTCTATGCTTTTCACCCTCTAGGAACAAACATCAGAATCCATAGCATGAATACAATGTGTACAAACTATATTCCCTGAATCAAAAGAAACATTGACCTCATCGTGGCCACCAAAAAGCTCTTGGGAAAAGGGATCTCTAATATAGAGGAGAGCCTAACAAGAACTATAAGCTATCCACGTAGAGTACCATGTCATCATAGATGAGAAAACACAACAAAATAGAAGAGTGCTCAAAGTTGTTGAGGTGCTCACGAGGAATAGTCTAGTTTAGCAAAAGGATGGTGTCATCTTGGCCCGATGAAAAACTCTGCAGAAATGGAGAGGCACGCACACACCAAAATAGATAGCAGCTCCAAATGCTTTACACAAGATAATTACGCAATTCGCCAATTCCTTGATAGTCTACAGAAATAGAGGAGGATTAAAGGAAAAAATACCATAATTCTGCATCACAGTACCACATTAGAGAGAATGGTGGAAGAGGCCTTTTACAATTTGTGCACAAGGCCCTCAAAATCTTCAACCAAATCCCATGAAAATAAGAAGGGTGACAAAAAATGTTTTCAAACATTAAAACCTTTTGGTCCAGACCTAGAAAACTATCGGGCTCAAAAGTCTCTCAATATTCTCATATAGTAACACACAAGGCCCATATGGATGCATTGTGGTAGACAATCTTTGTTTAATGGCATCTAAAACTGTTCATCCATACCATTAAATGAGTGGGTCACAGTTGGAAAATTAAAAGCTACAAATGCTGCTACCAATGACGAGGGGCTCGAAACAGCCTGAATTCCATTAGAATATGATGTTCTAGAATTGTTGGGTTTGTTTTTTACATCTGTGGCTGATAATATACAAATAAATAGCAGGAGTAACCATATTCTCAGAAGGGCATTTCCAAAAGCGTCTCCAGAATGTGCTTCAGGTTTGGGTCTGAGCTCGCCCAATTGCCTGTTGTGGCTAATGAAATCAGGCAAAATCTCCATGTTGTACCCTACAAAACACCTACAAACAATACCCATGAGGGGGAATGTGTTGTTTGTTTGTGTAAGTTTGAGGAAGGGGATCAATAAGGGAATTGTTGTGCTCTCATTTATTCCACAAAATTTGCCTTGACAAGTCGTTGGATCACCAACAAACAACTTGCCCATTATGCAGATTCTCCCTCATACCAGAAGAGATTGCCATTAGACTGTGGAGAAGAGAGAGGAACTAATAGAGGAGCTTATGTTCTGGTTCTCCTCCTTCCATGGCCATGGATTTCATAGTATGTGATGTGCCAGTGTGCCTCTTCTGGAGTTCTCATCTGTAAACTTTGCACCGTAAATGGACTCACCATCGGTACCATTTCTAGCGGTAAAATCAACGCCCTGGCACATTAATCTGGGGATGATAGTGGAAGGAGGATCCCTTGAAATTGAGGGTGTGCCTAACATGCTAACGTCCTCCACCGGTGCAGAGCTCCTTGAAGTTCTCTGACATCTTCGGTGTCACATTCATGAGCAAGTCCATCACAATTTGGCCCTCCGGTGTACTGTACACAGACTTGTCAAAGAAAATCTAATTGAGACCATTCTCTCTTGCAGCTATACCATGTTCCTCAAGTAAATTTAAAATCTATTTAATAACAATCTTAGGCGGTGCAAGGCAGTGGAAAAGATGAATCCTAAAAGATATCTTATTTTATTGCAGAAGATTGCAATCGAATCGTATAGTTGATTGCATTTGATACTATATTTATTGAAAGATATGCAATCTAGATATTTATTGAAAGATACGCATTCCAATCTACACGGAAAGTGCAAACCACCTTAAAAGCAGTTAGCATTTTTAAGCGTCGGACAGGTTTGGGATGAAATCCCCACTTATAATAGCCTATCGGCTAATAATACACACTTATCAGTAAATAAAATATAATATCTATATATACCTTGATCACAAGTTAGAACACTTCAAAACTATTAGTCACAGATCTAATTGTGAAGATAATATACACAGATTGTGACAGTCATAAATATGTTTCATGATTTCAATATATAATAGACACTCCAAGGCTCCACAGAAAGAGGTTATTTGCAAAAGTCTCAGAAAACCTTTTTACCAATTCTCAACAGAGAACAAGAATTCAAGTTTAAAACCTTTACAAAATTACACTAGGTCATTGGGATATTTCATTAATTTGTGATTTCCTTTACAAATTGTATAACACAGTGAGTAACAATTAAGCACAATCAATGACAATCAAATGGCCTCATAATCACATAATGACCTCATCAAATGAATCCCTATTCTTGCTTCAAACATATCTTAATTAATAAATGAGTTTTAATAACATTTATCATTAACCATATAACAAAATTTTCTTATTGGCAATCTAAATCTCCTTAACCGTTTGCAGCGGCATGAGGTTGAGGGTAAATAGGGATGAGATGATCAAGGACAATCTTTCAGTCCAATCATGTTTAATCTATGCAATCTCCTCAATGGTTCTTTTTACCTAATCTGCCCTTTGAGTTTCATGACTTCAGAATGGTTTAAAATATTGGAAATGCTTATGGCACTTTTGTCCGCTTGGATTTAGGTATGGTTGATGGCCATCTTTTGATGAGGTTTTCTATCTTCATATTTGATTCTTCCACCATTCCCCACTCTTGTAAAATTGAATCTCCTGTGGGTAAGTGGCATCAAGAGATTGTGAGGGATTTGAACCCATCATTGGTGTTAGAGTAATAAAGTGATTCCACTTATTAATTAAATCATATTGATTTAATTATTAAGTCACTTATTATCTCTCTTTTACTTAAGCTAAACTTTAGGCATATAATAATTAATTCTTTTATTAAT
>MU223774.1:3627406-3652273 GCA_018584345.1 Thuja plicata | reverse complement strand
GTCACTTATTATCTCTCTTTTACTTAAGCTAAACTTTAGGCATATAATAATTAATTCTTTTATTAATTATTATTATGCAACCTAGATTTCCCCTTTAGGGTTTCCCTTTTTAGGGTTTTGGTATCCTCTTATAAGGATTTCCTTTTTGTAAATTATTCAATTCGATGGTTATTAATTAATTGAGGATGTTATTGCATTAAGATTTTTTTCTCTATTGTTTTGCATAATATGTTTCTTCTTCCATCAATCTGTGATTTTTGACCTCCATAGCTTTTTTGCTTCTCTCTTTCTGTGACAGGTTTGCATGTAGGTGATTCTTGGGAGTTGTGGGTTCACAGTTTTCATCAACTCCAATAATTGGCTACCCCTATTGTTATTGATATAGACCCATTCACTAAATTGTGAGGGATTTGAACCCATCATTGGCTACCCCTATTGTTATTGATATAGATCCATTCACTAAATTCAAGAAAGGGACATCTAGGGTGTTTGAAATTATTTCCAAAAGGCCCTCTCAACCCAACCCCTCTCCATTCACAGAACCAAATGTTGAACCATCCAAATCTCAATCACTTATGACTCCTAATTCACCACATCATCCTTCCCCCCATTGCAATATTGACCACACTTCCTTTTCCTTCAACATTTCTACTTCTTCTCCCCCTGTGGAGATTGCATTAAACTTTCCTACTGGCCCGAACCAGTTACTATTGCAACTTTGAATCCTGGTGAGGCTATTATTAAGGGACATACAGATACCAAGTATTTGGGTTCATCCAAAATTGATCAAGGTCGTTCTAGTAAGGTTGATTCCATCTCCAACATGATTTTCGATAAAACACTTCTTATCAAACATGATGATCAACTTGTCTCCAAATTTTAGGATATTGTTACTAAAGCCAATGTAGTATTATCTGAGGAAATTACTGACTTTGTTATTGAGAGTCTTGATGCCAGTTTGTCTTGGTTACAATGTCATGGGGAAAATCCACTATCTGCTAACCCATATGATCTTTTGTCTCTGGAAATGGATTTTGAGCTTCATGATGTTTGCATTGAACTAGCTCCATCTTTAAATGCTAAATCTTACACTAGAGCTTTGCTTGTTACCTCCATCCGCCAGCCCCCTTCCTTAAAAAACATCACCTATATCCTCAGAAAATCGTAGAGGTAGACAACCAAATAGTTATAAGACATAGCAAGAGATTGATGTTGGGATACAATCTACAATTCTCACTACCATTAGTGGGGAAAAAAGAAAAAAACATCCTTTTAGTCCTCCATTAACACAGTCTTTGGTCACGAAAAAAATTGCAGCCCATTAAGTCATATTTAATCAATCAAATAATGATTCATTGAAGTGTTTGTGCTATCTAGTTAAGTCATATTTGTGTTATCGAGATCAGAGGCTTAGGGGCTTAGGGTTGTGGGTTCGAGCCCCACGGTGGGCGCAATAAATATGTGTGTGAAAATATGACTTAACTAGATAGCACAAACACTTCAATGAATCATTATTTGATTGATTAAAAAAACTCGAGTAATGAAACACAAATCAATCAAGGCGACTCATTGCCTTCTAGTAAGTAGGAGTGTAGATTTTCTCTCAGATCATTGCAAATCTAGTGACTTTAGACTCTATCTAAATGAAGGATTTAAGAGCTAAGTTAAATGATATAAAATTTTATCTGAATTAATCTAAGATTAATCGATGATTAAGCCATTGAAAGTAAGATTCCTAGATTATGTAAATGCAAAATAAACTAAATGGACTATGAATATGATAAGCAATCAACAATCTATCACCAGTTTGACAACATGTCTGTACTTCACAAATCTCTCTCTTCTTCAAAGTGAAGGCCTGATTATATAGAATTCTTCTTGAAAATAGACAGACAGGATTGATTAAAGAATAGCGGGCTTCATATTCAATCCAAACTAACACGATCCATGTGCAACTAGTTTGATTGGTTGAGAAAATCAGTTAACTCCAATAATTAATTATTTATTTTGGAAACTTCCAAAGCTGAAAGGAAGTTTCTAAATCAAAAGATGAGTTAGCAAAATTGATTTTCTAGTTAACTGGTTTGTTTCCAAAATAATAATCTGTTAATATTTAGTTAACTGAACTGATTTGATTTGATTTATTTCCAAAATGATAATCAGTTAACTGATTCATGGCTTAAGAATTGATTTTTGGAATAATTAAATAATTTAATGCATTTTCCTCCAAATTGTGATGACATAATTAATTTTTGTGATTAATTCACAATTCTTATTTATTTAATCACCATCTTAAGACATTAATTAAATAAATAGTGTCAAGTTGATTTAATTGTCAACAACATCAAAATTTAGGAATTAATTAATTAAACAAGATCAAGTGTGATTTAGGTCAAATCAGATTGACAAGTTTAAATGCCTTAAGTTAGGACTTAGGGGATTTAATCAAGATTTAGGTTTTCTTGATGAACAATCAAGATTAGGAGCTAAGGGTTTTGTAGACCATTTTTAGGTGATTAAATTTGCCCCTCTTTGAATTGAGGTGCAATCAGCGCATTGATTCAAAGAGCAGTTAGCATTGACACCAAGAATAGTTTGATGTGAAGCGATGAAACTACTCTCAAGTTGATTGATTCAAAGATATCGATTCCGAACTTGATTGGACTAGAACCAATGAAGATAGATCAAGATGGTCAGTTTTATGTGAAGCGATGAAATTGAACACCTGTTGATCAATCTACGATGATAGATAATGACAAATAGCCAATTTGATTTGATGCAATGAAATTGATTAACGCTAGAAAGACTCTTAAACCTTTGGATTGGTTTGAATGAATAATTAGTTTGATGTGATACGATGAAACTGATTACCGTTAAGAAATCAATTAGGATAATCGACTTGATTTGATGCGATGAAGCCAATTTCTAAAGAGGACAATATCAACTTGATTTGAAGCGATGAAACTAATATGACCCTAGAGATTTGAAAGAATCTCAACTTGACTTGGTACGATGAAGCTCAGATGCCCCTTGATTTGATGGTTCAATTACCTAATTAAAGATTCATAGATTTCTCGATGTTTGATGATGTGATCACTGAATTGTTGATGTCATGATCATGCCCCCTTGGGAGAGAAATCAAAATATCACTAGTTTTCCCAGTGATCAGAAGTAATTCAAATGATAAAATGATATAGGAAGAGATCGATCTGATTTGGATGAGGTTGTAAGCATTTTGGACACATTCTATACTTTTTTTAGGTCCTGTTGACCAAGTTTGACCAAAATTATGGAAAGGTTTGACCAAGTTTGACCAAAATTTAACCACATCGATTGTTTTGAGGAGAAATTCTGATTTTTTTGAAGTTCAAGAGATTGATTACACAAGCAGTAAACTATATTTGACTAAAAAGTCAAAATGTGATTTTGACAAATAAAATGATCCCAAATTTTGATTTCGATCCCGAAAATGGAATCAAGCCTTACCTTTCATTGGAGAGACAATTGTTGCAATGTTATCATGCTATTGAACTGCAATACAAGAGCTAACATGAATGCAACCTAGGAATTAGTCACTGAATTTTTGTTTTCTATCTTCATCACTGAGTATTTGGGACATTGAAGTCGATACAACCCTTACTAGTGCCACTGCAACCATAAGGATATGAATATAAATTTCATTGGATAAAATGTGGGAAACCAATGTAAGCATTGAGGTATTAGAGCCAAGGTGACCTAAACATTGTTTCGAGTTGATATTGTAAGAGTACACCAATATCGAGGCATACAAAGCTGAGATAACTATAAGTGTGATCTTGGGTAAACAAACAACTTAATAATAGTCAAGGAGATAGTTCCGACCTCACCTTGGCATGCGAGTAAATGTAGTCGAGGTATGTGAGGATTTTCCACCTTAATGCAGAAGTTCTTACCATAGACACCCAGTTTATTTTGACGTTGCAGGGTCATCGAGACCACACCAACAAGCATCAATCAAAGAAAAGATAAGAGAAAAGCACTGATAACAGACAACATCCAAAAAAATGTTCAGCATACCTTCAACAATTTTGTGAGAATTATATGTCCATCTGTGTAGGGTGTTGAAAAACACCATCGTACGTGTGAGTTTATAGTGTTGATAAACACATTTGTGTTCTTGAGTGTTATTGAACCAATATTAGGGTTCTTGATGTGTTATCCAATGTGTGTTGAGAAATACAGATGTATCCAAATAAGTAGTGTTAAAAACCCTATTGATTAGGGTGTTGAGAAACATCGTTGTATCAATGGAAAAATGTCCGCTAGGAAGGACTAAGATACTAACTCTAGTTTGGTTCACCGAATTGATCAAATTGGAAAGATTTCTCCATAGTAACAAACTCCAATTCAAGATGACTGACTTGACTTAGACTGAGGGGAAAAATTTGATTCGATTGCTCCTAGACTATGACTCTGATTGGGTTGAAGCTACAAGGGTTCTCAGAAGAACCAAAAGTGTCACGAAAGTGACTAAAAGCTATGTACAAACTAAAGAAAATGGCAGGAAAGCATGAAGGATGCCAAGACGTGCATTGATAGATGGACCGCTTGAGTACAAGAGGCACCTAGTTACCAGGTTTTCACCTACTTGGCAGAGATTTTATTTTTTCTACTAAGGCGCCTGTTTACCAGGTTTTCATCGAGGCACATTTTTCTTTCTTTTTCAATCTTTTGTAGTTTTTGTATTTTTTTTTATATTATCAAGGCACCTATTGCTAGGTTTTCACCACGATAATCATTTTTTCAGGAATTTTTTATTCTTAGCTTTCCTTCAAGACATTTTTCACTTTTTCTATCTTTTTTAGGACAATATAGGTATGTACATTTTGTTGGATACCGAGAATACTCAGGTGTAGAATTTATTCAAGTGGAGAGTTTTGATTGGCTCCTAGAGTTTTTCCCCTTCTGGTATAGAGAGATGATAGGCTCCAGAGCCAAATGTTGCAGTAATGATGTAGGAACCCAACTAGTTGGGTTCAAACTTCCCCTTTTGTTCCTGATGTGACTGATTGCAGGGATTTTCTCTCAACACTGGGTCACCTATCTGAAGCTCTCTAGGTTTGAAATTTTTTATTGTATCCTCTTGACATTCTCTTTTAATATGCTTTGAGATGATCGAATGCCACTTGTCGATGCTCACCCAACAGTTCTAACTCTTACAGTCTTGAGATTTTGTGGTCTTCATTTGTTATCATCCTATGTAAAGAAACCCTTAAAGATGGGATCTCTACTTCTATGGGTAGGACTGCTTCTATACCATTTACTAGAGAAAAATATGTTGCTCCAATAGGCATTCTAATGCTTGTTCTTTAGGCCCATAATGCACGGTTAAGCTGTAGATGCCAATCCTTTCTTGACTTATTCACCACACGATATAATATTTTCAATAGATTCTTATTTGAGGCCTCGACCTACCCATTTCCTTGTGGATAATAGATAGAAGAACAATGTTGTTTGATTTTGAGTTTATCACAGAGTTCATCTATATCAATATTCTTTGATTGCCCTCCATTATCAGTTATAATAAAGGAAGGGATACCATATCGACAGATTATATAACTCAAAATGAATAGGGTCACCTATTTTCTTGTTGCTTTTGTGAGTGGGACTGCTTCAACCCACTTGGTGAAGTATTATGTGGTTGTTATTATGAATTTATATTTTTTTGAAAAGGACAGATGTATCTGCTTGACGATGTCAAGTGCCCATTGTTGAAAGGGCCAATGTGTGATGAAAGGAATAAGCTCCCTGGTTGGAGCATGTATAATATTTCCTTGAAGCTGATATTTCTTGCAAACTTTGGAGTACCTTATTGCTTCTTTCTCCATGTCTGGCCAATAGTAACCAACTCTTAGCAGTTTTTGAGCTAGAGTCAGACCATTAGAGTGAGAATGACAAATACCTTCATGGACCTCAGCTAACGCATGTTTGGACTCTTCCTTTTCTAGACACCTAAGAAAACTACCATCTATTCCTCACCTATACAAGTCATTTTCTATGAGAATATACTATGAGGCATTGTGAATTAGGTGTCATTTTTCATTACAGATTATCTCATCAGGAATGACTTGATGGTGCAGGTAAGCGTAAACATGTTGGTAGTAGGATGATTCTTTTCCTATGATAGAACAGATCATCTGGGAGTCAGGGGAGTTTTTATACTGAGTAATGGAGCTCTTCCACCAAGAAATCATAACACAAGTCTTCTCCTTTTGTGGTAAGAAGGGCAGTGTAGCCATTGCATCGAAAGCTCTATTTTCTATCTTCAGATTCTGTTGGAATGTGATGAAAGTGAAGTAATTTTTGAAATCATCAACCATTATTTTGTAAGATATGATCTTCTTGTCCTTCGTTTGATAGACATCATTTATTTGGTTGATCACTAGTTTAGAGTCACCATGAATATGCAACTCGGATATGTTCCATTCAATAGCTGATTTTATTCTTTTCACTAAGGCTTCATATCCAACAATGTTGTTCGTACAAGGGAATGAGATTGTGTATGCCTTAGGAACAGAGTAACTCCGAGGAGTGATAAGATAACACACATGCACTTGAACCTTTTTGAGTGAAAGAACCGTCAAAGAACATCTCCTAGGATCAATGAGTGATGTGCATAATGTTTCCATCTGGAAACTCCACATTGATACGTTGATCATCTTGTATTGGAGATTCAGTTAACTGGTCTACAATGGCTTTCCCTTTGATATCCTTTCATTCAACTATACTCAATGTCAAACTCATTGAGGATCATGACCCATTTAGCTAACCCTCTAGTCAAGGTAGCTTTTCTCAGAATTTATTTTAGTGGATAGCTTGTTCTTTCTTGTTCTCATCCTCTTGTGTAAGGAGTGCTCACAGTGATGTTGTAGTAGATGAGATGTACATAATCAATGGCTTGACCTGTATAAGAGACATCATGATAGGTGGATTTTTTAAATATTCCTTGATTCGGTTAAATTTATTGTCACATGTTTCATCCTATTGATATGTCACTCCTTTGCACAAGGTCTTTGTGAATGGTTGTGCCTTGTCATCCAATTGTGAGATGAATCTTCTAATGGATTGAATCCTCCCTTGGATTTTTCTCATTTGGCTAATGTTCTTTGGTGGGCATCTCCATAATTTATTGTACCTTTTGTGGGATCCACTTCAATCCCTTTTGATGAGATAATGTATCCCAACATTTTACTAGATGTCACACCAAATGCACATTTCTTCAGGTTCAACCTTAGTTTGAACTATTCCATTCTATCTAGAATCTTGCCTAGATCTTGTAGATGTGTGGATCTTTTCATGGTCTTCACAAGGGTATCATCCACATAGTCTTCCATGTTTACTTTCATCATATCATGGAAGATCATTAGTATAGCTCTCTAGTAGGTAGCATCTACGCTTTTAAAACTGAATGGCGTGAAGTTCCAACAGAAGGTACCCCAAGCACATGTGAATGATATTTTATCTTGATCCTTAGGATAAATTGTTATCTGGTTATATCCTAAGAAGCCATCCATTAAGGAGTATATCTTGTATCTGATTGTCATTTCAACTATCATGTCAATATTGGGCAATGGGAAGTCATCTTTCAGACATGTCCTGTTATCAGTGCATACTCAGATGGACTTATTTGGTTTTGATACAAGCACAATATTTGAGATCCATTCTGCATAGTCAATTGCTCTGATGAATCCAGCTTTGATAAAATTTTCCAACTTGGCTTTTATTAGTGGAGCAACATGAGGGTGCATCTTTCTAAGATTTTGTTTAACTGGTTTAACTCCAGGAATAATTGAGAGATGGTGCATTATGAGATCTGGATCCAATCCTGGCATATTTGAGTAGATCCATGCCAAGTTGATCTTTTTATCTTTAAAGAATTGAGTGAACTCTTCCAACTCCTCTACTTATAGTGATTATTCCAAATGAATTATATTTAGATGCTCTTTAGTTCCAATGTTCATAGTTTTCATTGGTTCTATCAATAGTGATGATCTCTCCTGGAAGTGACTTGACAAGATATCCAGTACCCCATCCTTCAGTGTCTCAAAGAGGTTTTCACTATTGGATGTGTCTTTTATTTTTACTATTTTCTGTTCTGAAACTGCCATAATGTGTTTTTCGGCCCCAAAACATTTTTTTCTTTTCATTTTTATTTTCTAAATGAGGTACTTGATGTCTACTTCAATCATGTTCAGGCTCAGTTTTTTGGTGAAAGAGGTGTCTGGTTCATCAACACTAAGATAGCAGGCTAATGCATACTCATTGGGAAATGTAGGCATGGTCATGGGTTATTCTTGCAAAGCCCAATCAATGAGTTCATGATGCATAAGTGGCAAGGATTCAACAAGTTCTAGGGTGTTCACGGTATGTTCATCACAAACTTGGACTATTAAGTAGCATTCTAAATTAGTACCCCAAATAAATGTGTTCAAATCAATGAGAGTCCTAATGAAATCATCAAAGCCTACGTTAGAAATTTGAGGATCTAACTTGTCAGACCTAATCCTTGAGATTTCACCTATGTCAAGTTAGATTACATGTTGTTGCACTATATCGACCTCTTTATCTATAGTTTCTTCAAAAAAAAATTCAAAATCATATTCGTGAGTCTTTTTCATCTTGGTCCACCATATCTATCACATGAGTAAAGTATACCCTTTAACCCCAATTAGGATGGGTCCTTCCTAGAAATTATGCTATGGTCATGTCCTCTTCCTCTCTATCAGGACTTTTCTGAGAGGTTGAAGCCTATGTTTGATCAAGAATCATTTTTTGTTCTTCTTGAATTTGTTGTTCAACAACATTGATCTGGGGTTTTTGTTCATCATCCCTATTAAGAACAGATAGAACATATGAAGGAACAGGATAAGGATATTCACCCTCTTCATCAGAGTCGTCCCACTTACAAGTGGGTGTGTCTTTATTTCATTTCCTTAGCTGATAAGAAGCCTAAGCTAGTTGTATCTTTAGGATTTTTGTACTTGGGTTCTATGGGTTCTACGTGACCATTTTTATTAGACCCTATAGGCCCTTTTCTTGAATAATACATATGTCAAACCAACTCATATTCCTTTCCATATTTATCAAAAGATATCTCACAATTTTTAACACCATTATCTTCAGGTTCTCTATGCAACCATTCTAGGATAGTTGTTTCTTCATTTTCATCTTCAAGTGGTATAATTGCTTGAATAAAACTAACATGATATATTACTTTTGTTGGTGTAGTTGATGGTTTCATTTCTTCTGAAATTCTCCCATAAGATTTGGGTGATGTGGGAAGAGATGTTAGTGATAGAACAGGTTCTATTGTGTATCCACCCATCTCATTGTCTTTAATTTTGAGCTTCTTTTCCATTTCTCTCATCATATCTCTAGCTAACTCAAAGGTATAAGCTTCTCTATTGTGTGTGTGTTTCTTACATTTTTAAAAATACATATTTATAATCTAGAAATAAAATCTATAAAGTGGTTATTTCACATCAACTTCAATTTCTTAATGAATTAGATGTTATGGGTGTAAAGTGGAAATTTAATTCAAAATGTTGATTGAAATGTCATACCTTGACAAAAAAAATTAGAAACACCATTTTGAAATCACTCTTCTACATGATTTTATATTTGTATGTATTTCTATTTAGACTTATTCATTTGTCTCCCATCATTTCCTTTTAGAACCATCCTTATTATTCATACTTCTATATTATAATAAATAATACTTCTATATTATAATAAATAATATGCATTCATTTCCCTCATAATTATCAGTCATTTTGAGCTTGATTAATCCTTGTCTATCTTACAATAGAAAAAAAAAAATATCATTATTCACATACCATGGAGTTAATAATATAATCTTGATATATACATGCACCTTTAGATAAATGACTATTAGATCAATCTCTTCTTTACAATATTTCCTATGTTGTGACCTTATTCTCATTTTCATGTGTATATTTCCTTATGTTTAAAGTACCTTTTTTTCTTTATCATATTTTGGCATCATGATTGGATTTCATTTAGGTGTATATTTTCTCATTTTAATATTAAATGCTTGAGAGAATCATCTTAATTATATGCTCTCATTTTATTTGGATGCTTTTATTTTATCATATTCCTATCATTATGTTAATTTTCAATGATTATTTTACACATTGAATATTGGTCAACTATTTTGGGGAAAATATAATTTATTATTAACATCGAGGGTATCGCCTATATGTTCCACTCTTTCCTTTATTATCCAATGTTACAAATACCTAGATATTTTATTTGATCTTCCCTTTCCTATTCAACTTTTAAATTGATTGACACTCTCCTTCTTTCAACTAATTTAAGTGGAAAATATTGCATATATTTTATCAATTTAATTTGTTGGAAAGTTGGATGTGTTGTCATTGATGACAACATGAACATTAAGTAGTTTGGAAAGTGATGCAGTATGCTCAGAGGTTTGGTGAGCATTGGTGACTGAAGGTTAGAGGTTTTGCACATGAGGGAATGTCTTAGGGAGTTTTTACTTGGTCTATGTCAAGTTATAGAGGTTTGCACGAAGATTTGGATATGTTATGAGGTCAAGTATGGTGACTAGCTTATGCATTGTTTGTCAGTGTTGACAAGGTGACACAGATTGGCTCGATGTGCACTTCCAGATTAATATATTTGTCTTTGTATTGAGGAATATGTTTGGGACATGGTAATAGGTCCTCAATTGAGAAAGTTTGTGATCTAGAGATCTGCAAGGCATTTTTCAGGTGTTACAGTTGAAAGGTGACAATGTTCTTGGGGTTCGGCATGAGATATGTTGATGATTTTGAAGGTTCAAGTGGCTTCAAATGTTTGTGTGTTCTTCATGATTCCTATGTATGTTCTTGGGTTGTGTTCTTGATGAGTTGGTGGTTTTCATCTATCATGGTGATCAATTTTGGATGATTTTTTAGTTAGTGGCTATTTTCTTATGTTCTTGGACAACTTGACTAGTAAAATATATTTGTTTAAATTGAGGCACAATTTACATATGTGTTATGAGCTCGAGGGCATTGATAAGGATCATTGCTATGCTTTGGAGGTCAAAAATGGATTTGAAGTGTGATTCTTGGCGCATGGATTTGCAATTTGAAAGTTAGGTTTTGTTGACATAGTTCTTAATAAAGGTTGATGAATTAGGGAAAAAAATCGTGTGTGTGCAAGTCTGTGGATGATCACGAATACCTGTGATTTCTTGTAAAGAAGTTGTGTAGATACACTGAAGGTTAAATCTCTCATCTGAAGGAGTCTGAGAGGATTAGAATAGAGATCTATGTTGAGCTTCTTTGGAACTGACCTTGGTATAAGGTATATGCTACTATTTAGTTCAAAAGTCATCAGATTGTTGTCTGATTTTTTATTGTAAGACAATGATTCTTCTTTTGGATTGTAGCCTAAGGCATTTCGAGTAGTGATCTCTAGGAAGTGTGCTTGAATGCATGTGCATTCCTCATTTGTAATAATTTGTACTTCTAAAAAGGTATTGACTTATTGTGGGTTCAAGAACCACCGTGGTTTTTCCCATTTGGGCTTCCATGATAAAAATATCTATGTTATGTGTTGTGGATTTGCTTATGATTCATGCATGCAAGTTTAAATCATTAAGAATAGAATTAAGTGTTTTAATGTTTAAAGGTATTAAGGGTTTTGAAGTTTAGGAATAACTGATTCCCCCCCCCCTCTTAGTTATTTGTTTCCTTATTTGCTACAAATGGTACTAGAGCCTAGTCCCTTGAAGGAAGCTTAACCATTTGAGAGAGATCTGAAGATGGAAATATACAAGAAGGACATTTCAAGGTTTGATGTAACTAACTAAACTTTATGGAAGAGTTGCATCATAGTGAATCTTAGATGTATTGATGAAGATTGTTGGAGGATTACCAAGTCTACTTCTACTTGTCCTGCAAATCCTACTACACCACAAGAGATCAATGATGCTAAAGAAAATATCAGGGCGAAGGAAGCTTTGTTGAGTGCCTTGACTGATTCTGAAACAACAAATGTCATAGACCTAGAAACTGCTAATGAAATTTGGGAGAAGTTGCAGACCCTATATGAAGAAGACAAGGAAGTCAAGATTTCCAAGTTGAGAGGGTTTTCTCTTTCATTCTTAGGGTGAATGAAGTTTTATGCTCTATCAGATGAGTTGGAGTTACTTTAGAAGAGGAGGAGATTGTTTCTAAAATATTGATATCTTTTCATCCTACCTATAACCACAAAGTTGCAGCCATTGAGGAGATTTAGACAGTGACACCTATAACAAGAGACACAATGATCGGCAAGCTTACTGCTTTTGAGTTAAGTAAATTTGGTGGTGCATTACCTAAGGTGGAATCAACATTCAAATCCACTATATCTAGAAGAGACAAGAAGAGATTAGATCAAGGAGAAGGATCTACAAGGAGAATGTCAAGATATGAGAAGGATATGAAGGAACTTAAAGAATAAGAAATAGAACTTCAAGAGTTGGAGGCACTGATTGCAAGAAGACTAACAAAAGGTTCTGGTAAGTAGAAAGGAAAGATGCCCCTTAAGTATTTCTCATATAATAAGATAGGAAACTTGTCATCTAGATGTCCGGATAGGGTTCTTAAATTTAAGAATAATAAACCTATTGTTGTGAGGAAATGCTACTTTGTTGTTGATGATGATGGAGTTACCAATCATGAATATGATGATGTTGAAAAGTATGATGATGGATTTAATTTCATTGATATCAAAGAAGAAGATTCTAAGCTTGCAGATCTTATGCCTACTAGAACTACGAATTGTTTTGTTGAAGAGAAAGCTCTAGCCACTCAAGTTATCAAAAAAGACAAGTGAGTAATTGACAGTGGATTCTCTCATAATATGGCTAGTAACAAGAGAAAAATCAATAGCTATGAGAAGTATGATGGTGCTATTGTGATATGGGGAGACAACTCAGGTGGTGTGATCCGAGGTAGAGGTTCTATTTATCTAGATGGTAAGAATAATGTAAATGATGTATTATATGTAGAAGGTTTGAAACATAATCTTCTTAGTGTTGGATAGTTGATGGAGAACGGATATGACCTACATTTCTAGAATGAAAAGTTCAATATATTGAATGACCATGGGAAGGAGATTGCAATAGGATCAAAGACAAGAGGTAACATATTTCATTTGAATAGTGGTCAAAAAAGTTATTTGATTGCTCAAATAGATGAAATTTGGTTGTGGCATAAAAGGTTGTGTCATGTGAACTTTGACAATATTGTGGAAATAAGTTATAGTTCTACTGTTAGACATATTCCTAGAGTGAAGAAGCTTGCTAATACTATTTCCAAGGAATGTTAATTGGGTAAGACAATAAGATTTTCTTTCCACTCTAAGATTTAAAATCCAAATGAATGGTTAGATCTTGTTCATACTAATTTGTGTTGTCTTGATAAGATAAGAAGCTTGCAAGGTGATAGGTATTTCCTGTTTCTCATTGATGACTACTCAAGGATGGTATGGGTGACTTTCTTGAAGGAGAATTTTGAAGCTTTTGATAAGTTTAAGATATTCAAGAAATAGGTTGAGACTGAGATAGGACTGAAGGTGAAATGTCTAAGATCATACAGAGGAGATGAATTCACATCCAATGAGTTCAATTCCTTTTGAGAAAATAATGGAGTAAAGAGATAATTATCTACTTTAAGGACTCCATAGTAGAATGGAGTGGTAGAGTGGAAGAATAGGCCCATTCTAGAAACTTATAGCACCATGATGCTTGAAGGGAATGCTCTAGAGACATTTTGGAGAGAAGCGATTAGCAGTGCAGTATACACTCTCAACCATGTACAAATAAAAGGAAACATTAGTGAGACACCTTATGAACTTTGGTATGGATATATGCTTGCAGTAAGATATTTTAGAATCTTTGGCAGTAAATGTTACATCAAGAGACATGAGGACATAGGGAAATTTGATGCAAGGAGTGATGAAGGTATATTCCTTGGCTACTCTACCAAGAGAAAGACATATAGGTGCTACAGCAAGAGGCTAAAGAAGATAGTGGAGAGTGCTAATGTCACAGTTGATGAAAGTCTTGAGAATCTATTTAGATCTTCTGAGTATGATTTTGATGATCAGAATATCAATAGTAATCAAATGCAACAACAAAAAATTTCAGACTCAACCTCCGAGTATTTTGATGACTACAAATGACGAGGCTTATACAAGTGGAGAAGAGGAAGCACAAAGACCTGTGGTAAAATAGAAGACGTCGAGGTATGTAAGAATAAACCATTATGAATATCAGATCATTGGTGATAGGAACAAGGATCTTTAGAATAGGAGAAGGATTTTTCAAGATCCTATCTTCTTGATCTCTGAGATTAAAACCAAAGATGTGAATGAGGCCCGCAAGGATGATTATTGGGTTGATGTCATGGAAGAAGAGTTGTCATAGATTGAGAAGAATGATACATGTGTTCTTGTACCAAGATTGAAGGACAAGAATGTTATTGGCACCAAATGGGTGTTTAGAAACAAGTTGAATGAACAAAGAGAAGTGGTCAATAAAAAAAAAAGATTGGTGTGCAAAGGTTACTCTCAGATGGAAGTGATTGAATATGATGAAATTGTTTCTCCTATAACAAGATTGGAAGCGGTGAGATTATTTCTAGCATATGCTTCTCATAAGATATTCAAAGTATACCAAATGGGTGTCAAGTCTACATCTCTTAATGGTGAGCCAGAAGAAGAGGTATACATAGAGTAACCTGATGGTTTCCAGTTGACAAATCAACAAGACATGGTGTGAAATTTGAAGAAAGCATTATATGGGTTAAAGAAATCTCCTAGAGCTTGGTATTCCAAGTTGGACAAATGGCTTCTAAAACTTGGTTTTAATAAAGGTACTACATATAGTAATTTATATTTCAAGCTAGATAATGAGGACATATTGATTGTAGAAGTATTTGTTAATGAAATTATCTTCAGGGTAATGATAAGTTGAGTAAAGAGTTTGCAGTGCAAATGCAAAATGAGTTTGAGATTCCCACGATAGGAGAAATGAAATTATTTTTGGGACTGGAAATTACTTAATCATAGGATGGGATTTTCATATCTCAAGGTAAGTATGTGAAGGAACTACTAAAGAAGTTTAAGTTAGATGAATCCAAACCAATTGGTACACCTATGGTGGCAGGTTGTAAGTCGTCTAGAGATGATGAGTCTCCTAAAGTAAATTGGTTCAGATATAGGTCAATGGTTGGTGACCTACTTTATTTGACTCATGCAAGACCAAATATCATGAATGCAATGTGTCTTGTAGCAAGATTCCAAGAAAATCCAAGACAAAATCATGAGGTAGCAGTGAAGAGGATATTCAAATACCTTAAAGGGACAATGGACTTTGAGATTTGATATCCTAAAAGAGATGGCTTTACTTTGTGTGCATATATAGATGAGGATTGGGCAAGTGATGTTGATGAAAGGAAAAGCACAAGTGACAATGATTTATTTTTGGGAAACAGATCCATTGGTTTCATAGATAAGCAAGAAGTATAATTCTATTTCCTTATCTACTGTAGAGGCAGAGTAAATTGTTGCTACTAGCAATTGTACACAAATTCTTTGGATGAAACAAATGTTTTCTGATAGAAAAATTGTGTTTGAAGAGCCTATTATCATATTATGTGATAATTCAAGTGTTATAAATTTGTCTAAGAATTTGGTATAGCACTCAAAGATAAAAACACATATCAATCAAGAACCATTTTTTGAGAGAGAAGGTGAATGAGAAAGAGGTGAGACAGGGGTATGTTCCTACTAAGGAACAAATAGCTGATATTTTTACTAAGCCATTTCTTAAGGAAAATTTGTGTATCTTAAAGGCAATATGCGGGTGATTTCCCCTCTTGGTCAGAACTAAGATGTAGAAGGTTGCATCAATCCAGAGGACTTTATGGAAATATCATTCAACCTGGATTGATGTGTGGACGCTACTACTCAAGGGGAGTAGTCAGCTTGGTAAGTGAGTTGTTTAGATGTGTTTGATGGTAAGAAAGAAGAGCATGATTGATTAGAGCAAAGAGATGCCTTCGTCATTGATGTCAAAGGGGAAGAAGAGCGTGTGAAAAATAAGATATATACTTACACTTAAGAAAGAGATTCAACGAAGGAGAAGAGTGCATATCTAAGGGAGATAAATTGATGGAGAGAAGAGCATGTAATAATATTAGAACCAAGGGAAGCTTGATTCTAGGGGGAGCAAAGACTGTGAGATCCTGAAGAAAGATGAGTTAGAGAGGCTCTGAAAGATAATAGTGAATATTGTGGGTATTGTTGGTAGTATTGTTGATTTCTCATCTCAGATGGATATTGTGTTGGTTTCTTATTATATTACTTATTTTTCCCATCACATATATCCATCAATTCCAAAGGGGGAGATTGTTGGAAAGTTGGATGTGTTGTCATTGATGTCAGCATGTATGTTAAGTAGTTTGGACAATGATGTAGAATGCTCAAAGGTTTGGTAAGCATTGGTGATTGAACATCAAAGATTGTGTACATGCGGGAATGTTGTAGGGAGTCTATACTTGGTCCATGTCAAGTTATAAAGGTGTGCATGAAGATTTGGATATGTTATGAGATCAAGTATGGTGACTGGCTTATGCATTGTTTGCCAGTGTTGACAAGGTGACAAAGATTGCTTCAGTGTGCACTTCTAGATTGATATATGTGTTTGTGCATCAAGGAGTATGTTTGGGACATACTGATGAGTCCTTAGTTTAGAAGGTTTGTGATCCAAAGATCTGCAAGGAATTTTTCAAGTGTTACAGTTGAAAGGTGACAGTGTTCTTAGGGTTCGACATGAGAGATGCTAATGAATTCAAAGGTTCGGGTGGCTCTAAATGTTTGTGTGTTCTTCATGATGCCTATGGATGTTCTTGGGTTGTGTACCTACTGAGTTGGTGGTTTGCATTGATTGTGGTGATCAATTTTGGAGGATTTTTGAGTCGGTTGATATTTTCTTATGTTTTTGGCTAACTTGATCAGTAAAACATTTTTGTGTAAATCAAGGCACAATTTATGGATGTGTTATGAGTTCAAGGGTGTTAATAAGCATCATTTCTATGTTTTGGTGGTCAAACATGGATTTGAAGTGTGATTCTTGGTGCATGGATGTGTAATTTGAAAGTTAGGTTTTGTTGACCTAGGTCTTAATCAAGGTTGATGAATTAGGGAAAAAATTATGTGTGTGCAAGTGTGTGGATGATTGTGGATCCCTCTAATTGCTTGAAAATCAGTTAAGCAGATCTATTGAAGGTTGAATCACTCATCTGGAGGAGTCAGAGAGGGTTAGAACAAAGATATGTGTTGAGCTTCAATGGAACTAACCTTGGCATAAGGTAGATGCTACTATTTAGTTCAAAAATAATAGATTGTTGTTTGATTTGTTATTGTTAGACATTGAGTCTTCCTTTGGGTTGTAACCTGAGGCATTTTGAGTAGTGAGCTATAGGCAGTGTGCCTGAATGCATGTACTTTTCTCATTTGTAATAAGTTGTACTTCTAACCAGGTATTGACTTATTATGGGTTCAAGCCCCACTGTGGTTTTTACTATTTTGGTTTCCACGATAAAAATATGTGTGTTATGTGTTGCAAATTTGTTTCTAGTTCATGCATGCAAGCTTAAATGATTAAGATCAGAATTAAGTGTTTTAAGATTTAAGGGTTTTGAAGTTTAGGAACAACTGCTTCAAGGCACAATTTATGGATGTGTTATGAGTTCGAGGGTGTTAATAAGCATCGTTTCTATGTTTTGATGGTCAAACATTGATTTGAAGTGTGATTCTTGGTGCATGGATGTGCAATTTGAAAGTTAGGTTTTGTTGACCTAGGACTTAATAAAGGTTGATGAATTAGGGAAAAAATTGTGTGTGTGCAAGTGTGTGGATGATTGTAGATGCCTCTGATTGCTTGAAAAGAAGTTGTGCAGATCTATTGAAGGTTGAATCGCTCATCTTAAGGAGTCAGAGAGGGTTAGAACAAAGATCGGTGTTGAGCTTCATTGGAACTAACCTTGGCATAAGGTAGATGCTACTATTTAGTTCAAAAATCAATAGATTGATGTCTGATTTTTTATTGTTAGACATTGAGTCTTCCTTTGGGTTGTATCCTGAGGCATTGTGAGTAGTGAGCTCTAGGCAGTGTGCCTAAATGCATGTACTTTTCTCATCTGTAATAAGTTGTACTTCTAACAAGGTATTGACTTATTATGGGTTCAAGCCCCATTGTGGTTTTTACTATTTTGGTTTCCACGATAAAAATATGTGTGTTATGTGTTGCAGATTTGTTTTTGGTTCATGCATGCAAGCTTAAATGATTAAGATCATAATTAAGTGTTTTAAGATTTAAGGGTATTAAGGGTTTTGAAGTTTAGGAGCAACTGCTTCAAGGCACAATTTATGGATGTGTTATGAGTTCGAGGGTGTTAATAAGCATCGTTTCTATGTTTTGATGGTCAAACATGGATTTGAAGTGTGATTCTTGGTGCATGGATGTGCAATTTGAAAGTTAGGTTTTGTTGACCCAGGACTTAATAAAGGTTGATGAATTAGGGAAAAAATTGTGTGTGTGCAAGTGTGTGGATGATTGTGGATGCCTCTGATTGCTTGAAAAGTAGTTGTGCAAATCTATTGAAGGTTGAATCGCTCATCTAAAGGAGTCAGACAGGGTTAGAACAATGATTTGTGCTGAGTTTCATTGGAACTAACCTTGGCATAAGGTAGATGCTACTATTTAGTTCAAAAATCAATAGATTGATGTTTGATTTTTTATTGTTAGACATTGAGTCTTCCTTTGGGTTGTAGCCTGAGGCATTTTGAGTAGTGAGCTCTAGGCAGTGTGCCTGAATGCATGTACTTTTCTCATTTGTAATAAGTTGTACTTCTAACAAGGTATTGACTTATTATGGGTTCAAGCCCCATTGTGGTTTTTACTATTTTGGTTTCCACGATAAAAATATGTGTGTTATGTGTTGCAGATTTGTTTTTGGTTCATGCATGCAAGCTTAAATGATTAAGATCAGAATTAAGTGTTTTAAGATTTAAGGGTATTAAGGGTTTTGAAGTTTAGGAGCAACTGCTTCATCCCCCCACTTGAGTTGTTCGTTGTCTTCTTTCTTGCAAATATCCTTGTGATATAATCACTTGTGCCTATCCTAGGCTCATTAATCATTAGGGTGACAACTATGTATAACCAAGATTAATATCCTCACTCTCATGATTGGTCTAGCTTGATGCTTGATGCTTTAGGTTGCTTTAGCTTAACACTGAGTCAATAAATACAATATCACTAGTCCTACTTAATTCTTTTTTTATTTTTTCATACCTCAATATCTAAGGCATAACCAAGTCTTCACCAAGGTGTAGATCTTCCATGTACTCCACATCTATAGCCTTCCCTCTCATTACACAATCATTTGTGGATATGAACTTTCTATCTTAGCCTCTCGGCATGTGATCCACCAAGGATATGAACTTCCTTTCTTCCCCCCTCTAGAGTTATCATAGTACCATATGAATTATTTGAACCTGTGAATATTAAATGTTTCATTTCTTTGGTGTTTTGTCTACGTCTATTATTTTGTTTTTATTTAGTATTTGATTTACATGCTTATTGTTTCTATTCCAATTATGTTTTGTATCATTATTTGCTTCATTATATGGCAGCCTATTTCTTTATTTTGTATATTACATGATAGGTACTTGCATGTAAAAGTGAATGATAAGCAAAAGAAGAATGTTGAGAATATATGTTCTTCCACATATTGCGTTTGCATATCCTTTACAAAATATCAAGTTCTTATGTAATATACTTCAATGTATTGTAGTTTACTTGAGTATTTTCATTCACTTAGTTTTGTCATCTTGGTAAAGTGTATTCAAAATATAAGGCCATAAATTGCCTACTTTGTAATTTAGACATAAACTCCATTAGGGAGCAAAGTAGCAAGCTACACCTCTAAACTCTATAAGTTTGGAATTCCATTATAATTTCTTTCCCGTAATTCATGCATAATCTCCCTCGTCATCCAACCTTCAATAGCTTTATTTACCCTTTCTCCATTTAGAAGCCTTGCATCCCTATTCTCTTCATTTCGTTTAAACCCATCTCCTAAAATCCTCATTTTAGATTATTTCCTCACATTTAAAGCTCTTTACCCCACTTATTCTCTCTCATCATCTCCCTCTTAAGTTTCCATCACGTCACACACCACAAGCATTTAGATCAAGTGTCATAGGGTTTTCCTATATGAACACCCAGTATTTCCAATAATACTTAATGAAGTTTCAAACTAGATGAAACAAGGGATTGGTTGAAGCAATCTCCTTTACAACACACTTTCTCCCTTTGTCCAATAGAATCAAGATTACAAGAAAATTCTAAAAATTTTGGATGTGGCAAATCATAGTACAAATATAATCGCCTTTCTTGGCAGCACTTATATAGTACAAATATTTCAAACTTTGTGCAATAATGTTTAGGCTTTCCTTAAAAGCTAGTTTTAAGCTTCTTAATACATTTACAGTCTACAAGCTAACAAAAAATACATACATGTATTTCATTTTTAATGTTCTTTGAGTTGCTATAATCATTTTCGAACTCTTGTGTTTGATAGTTTGATCACATTTGATTATGTTTATCTTCAGTTTCCTGTTATGGTCAGTTTATAACTTATTGAATACATAGGAAGGAAAAGATATTTTCTTGTGCAACAATTGAATACATTGAAAGGAAAAGATAAAATTATAGATTAAACCAAATGCAAAAACATAATTCTAATCAGTAAAAGATTATGATCTTAATCATCCTGAGGTACATCAAGATCATCGTACTCCTGTAGTTTCAGTGCAATATTAGAAGGTGCTTTTGGGTCACTCATATAATTCTCAAAATAAGTCTCATCCCTGGTCTTCAAAATGCAGGGCCACACAATCCTCCCATCACTTATGTTGAGATGTTTGAAAAGATCTTCCAAACGCTTAAAAATGGTGTAACATATTGCAGAGACGAAACGGGGATCTAAGTCCCTGATGTGGGCTTTTAAATTCTCCTTCACCACAGTTTCCATTCTAACCATTACAACGGCTATCTGACCCAATAAGTCATCTCGCATTGGAAGTTCCCTTTGTATTGCAGATTCAATGTTTGAAGGATGGTAAAGATCTTTAAACCAGCATTCATCTTTATGAGACTCAAAGAATGCTCTTTTATATTCTTCATACATTTGGTTAGCTTCCTTTGGCTCTACGTAATCATTCTTAATTTGGAGCACGAAATTCTTGTAAGTCATCAATCTGTGATATGGCCTTGAGCTCAGCTTGTACTTCATTGTGAAATTGCCCCCTCTGTCCCTGCTCAGAGAGAGTTACAGAATCACTATTTTTATTATTATTATTCTTATTGATGAATTTAGCTTTGTTGAGTTTATGAAACAAAACAAATGTTTAAATAACACAAAACAAGGAGATTGAAAATATAGACAATAGAAAATAGACATAACACAATGACTTACATGGTTCAGAGTAGGGCAATCTCTCCTATTCACTGTTACAACAAATGTAGTCTCTTCTAATCATTTATATAAGTGTTTTATTTTTTCGAAGAATGTGTAAAGACAACAAGAATGAAGAGGCGGGGAGAAGAGGAATGATCAGATGACTGTTGGACTTCATACATTCAACAATCTTTTAGATGAAGTTCAATCAATACAACAACGAACTTTGATGTCTCCTATTTTTCCAAACTTAACATCATATCAAATGACCGTTGGACTTCATACATTCAACAATCTTTTAGATGAAGTCCAATCAATACAATGACGAACTTTTATGTCCCCTATTTTTACAAACTTAATGTCGTGTCAAATGACCATTGGACTTCATACATTCAACAATCTTTTAGAAGTCCAATCAATACAACAACGAACTTTGATGTCTCCTATTTTTTCAAACTTAACGTCATATATCAAATGACCGTTGGACTTATACATTCAACAATCTTTTAGATGAAGTCCAATCAATACAACAACGAACTTTGATGTCTTCTATTTTTCCAATCTTAACGTTATATATCAAATGACAGTTGAACTTCATACATTCAACAATATTTTAGAATCACTACACCTACGAACTTTGATGTCCCCTATTTTTTCAAACTTAACGTCATATATTAATATATTAACTAAGTTAACTAAGGTATGAGAAGCTTTGCAAAACTCTAGCTTCTCCCAATTTTATATTTAGACACTTGGGATGAATCTTCTCCAAACTATATTGAAACCAATAAAACCTAACAGTTGGGTATCTTCTGTTTAAATCAAATCACTTTTGTATCTCATATCTTGATCCTTCATGATTCTCTCCATATTGGTAGTCTACCCATATTCTCTTACACCTTTTTGAAAGCAATTTTCTCGCAGTACCTGATTTTTACCTTGGTTGGAGAAGAGCACTCAATAACTTTGGACCCTGAAATGATTGTAACTTAGCTGATTCATTAACAATTACTTTGCCCAAATTTATTTTCCTTTTCTCACCTGAAAGATTAATTCGATTCAAAGCACATAATGCAGATTGTTCAAAATGTTGTTGTTCATCATTAGCGTCACAAACATTATGTCCATTATTCAACAAAGCTACCTTTGTTTCTTCAAGAGCTTTTGGTATATTTCGTGAAGCCACTTAATTCTAACCAGGAAACAGATCCACATGAATCCTACCTCTATCCTTTTCCTTATGTCCACCCCTAAAGTGCTTAATTGAACCCTGCCTACTTACTGAACTTCTTAACAAAAGAAATTCAGGACTTTGTTCAAAGTCAGATTCTCTACCAATGGCTGACGAAGTTTTCATTTCTCTGTGTCCTACACCATTTTTTCAGTTTCATCCTTCCTCAATCTTCCCTTGTCTTTGCTAGTGGTAATTTGTTTTTTTCTAGCCTGTTGTCTTGTCCTTGCTCAGTGTATGAGATAAATTAAAGGAACGTATTGCAAAGACAGGTTCCCTCAGTGGCTAGCAGGAAGATTCAATTTAAAGATTCAAATTTTAGGCTCACTATTAAGCATTTGTAGTATTGAACAGGTCAACCTTAAGTAAGTTGAAAATCATTTCAAGAGTAAAAATGGTAATTTTGAAGTAAATGGTAATTTTGAAGTAAGAAGTAAATGTATAAAAATAAGTGTAAATAGAGGTGCAATAATAATAGGTAGATGGTGAATCTTAAAAATTATGTATGCATAAGAGCGAATAAATAGAAATAGAAATCAAATTATGAATCTAATCAAATATAAAAATGTAATTTTAATTAATAAATAACGTCATTTAAATCTTGATTAAAAATGACATGAATATTCAAATTTTACTTTTGAAATTTTTAAATGTTTAATATATCAAAAGTATCCGACTCCTTATATTCAAAATGTTATTTAATGAGGTATAACTATATATATCTTATTTGATGTCCCCTCCACAAATCACACATATCCAAATGTAGTAAAATATGATAAAAATAGAATGAATCCAAAATGTATAAGATGAAAAACATTGCACCCTCTTTAATCAAGAAGTATAACAAATCTAGAAATACATGTCCAAATATAGTAAAATCTAATAAGACTAGAATGATTCCAAAATGTTGTTGATGAAAAATAGTATACCTTCTTTAACCAAAAAGTTTAACAAAACTAAAAATACAATGAATGTTAATACACACTATAGGCACATAGAATAAAGTTTTAGATGTCATGCATAACCCAAATTCATACGAGAATGATAAAATTTTACATCAATATACGATAATTTTCAAAGGATCATGAGTACCCATTAACTTATTGCTCTATAATTAAGCACTTGGACTGCATCTTGAGGTGCGTTAAGATCATTTTTGTTGTACACTCAGCATCCCTATGGAGGAATTAGAAGAGGTCTATTATTCATTCTTCCACCTTTATCATTCCTCTCATCACAACCCATTATTGATTTGGTTGATAAAGATCCCACACCATCATCATAAAATGTATTTGGGTCACTTATATAATCCAAATAAATTACCTCCCTAGCTTTTAAAATGCAAGGCTCCACAATCTCTACATGTTTTTAATGAAGCTATTTGACAACATAAGGGGCTCTATAATTAATTGTTATTAAGGAGCAACACTTGTTGAAGCTTTTGCAAATGAGGTACCAAGCTAGGTGGGATTAATCTCGAAGGAAACTACATGGTTAAGCGTACTTGAGTTGAATTCATACTAGGATTGGTGGTCTCTCGGGAAGGCCCAATGCTTTAGGCCTCTCTGAGCATCATCTAGATGCAATGAGTTTCAAGTGTTCCATTCATTCTCATGAGAGATGGGTTCTTGTGGACCACTATCATGAAACATGGGCCAATGAGTTTGACTTGAATACTACATTATTAAATCTTGATAGCAATATATTGTAACATATTCCAATCCTTTAAAACCTTTTTTACACCCCTCTACTCCATAGAAAAAGTAGGGTTTCATTTTTTGGATGTGGGCTTCTAAATCGTGATTCACAAGAGCTTCCATCCTATCCTTCCTCATAAATGATTCTTTTATAGTTACAATAAATGAGCCAGTAAGCCATTTGAGCCTTGGACATTTTTCTTTCTGCTTTGTATGGAAAATTTAATGTTTGAAGGATGGTAAAGATATTTTAGCCACTCTTCATATTTTTGAGACTCAAAGAAGGATTTTTTTATAGATAGATCTACAAATATATCCAATATCTTGAATACATCAATATATATATATATATATA
>MU223774.1:3585683-3623332 GCA_018584345.1 Thuja plicata | reverse complement strand
TATATATATTGTCAAATTTGGATTGAGCAAGCGTAGAGAAAAAAACAAAAATATGTGTTTATGACACGAAGAGTGAAGGCGAAATCATGTGGGATTCTGATTGAGGATAGAACACACAGAGCTGAAACAGAATATATGATCAGTGTGGATCAAGTAATTAAATCCAGAACAGAGATCTAAATCAGAAAAGACAATTGCTTATTAAAATAGGTCAATCCATTGTTACTTTCTAACAATTGTAGTAGTGATCAAAATCTCTTAACAGAGTATACTTAACAATCTTTTGTAAATACTCTCACAAGGTGACATTTCAGTATTGAAGTGTTTTAAGACCTCTAACAAGGGCACTCCTTACAGGGTGATTAAATACTCTAACAGGGTCACACCTAACAGTGTGTTATTGTAACCTTTAACAGGGTTAGCTCCTAACAGGGCTCACTTCAGAAGAGTGAAAAACAGTGACTAGTTGCAATTGGTGGTTTTTCCCATATTGGGTTTCCATGTTAAATCTTAGTGTTATCTATGTACATGTTATTTTCTTTAGGGTTTATGTTTCTGTAATTAATTATTAAAGGATAATCACAATTAATATCTTAAGATTTGCTATGTTAACCGAGTGATAGTAGAATATCTATGTTAACTGAGCAATAGTGACAAATTTTTTTAAGACATCTAAGGGACTTAGATTTGTTTTTGTGGTAACTGATTCACCCCTCCCCTCTCAGTTTCTCAACTCATTTCCAACAATTGGTATTAGAGCACCAAGTGCTTACAGGGAAGGTTTTAAGACCTAAGCTAAAGATCACAGATGTCTTACAGAAGGGAGATCCCTAAGCTTAACAAAGACAATTTTGCTGCATGGCAAGATTTAATGAGGCTACATCTATCTACTATTGGAGATGCAGGTTTGAAATTATTGGACCATAGGTATGTGGAACCATCAAGACCTTTGACAGTGAATCAGATGATAGACATGAAGCATCACAACATAATGATGATTGATATAGCCTATGCACTCAGCTATTCTGAATTTGATGAAGTCAAGGACTGCCCTAATGCCTTTGATATGTGGAAAAAATTGCATGATATTCATGGAGGAGATGTCAATGTAAAGAGAGCCAAAGAAGAAAGTGTCTGAGGTCAATTTGATCAAATGAAAATGAAAGAAGGAGAAGACATTACAAAATATAGTGAAGAAAAGTGGTAATTCCATCAAAGCTGTCGGTGGAGTGATTGAAGACATAATAGTGGTTAGTAAGGTATTGAGGACTTTACTTCCTATCTATGTAATTAGAGTTTCAACTATTCAAGAGATGAGATACAGTAATGGTATAACTCTAGACGGATTGGTTGGAAGACTTACAACTTTTGAGTTTGATAACTTTGACAATTACTCTCCTAATCCTAGCAATCTTGAGTCTGCATTCAAAGCTAAATTAAACCTTGGAAAGATGAAAGTAAAATAGATTGACAGTGACAGTGATGATGAATTTGGTGATAAAGATCTGGAAATCATTGAAGCATTACTTGCAAGGAGAGTTGCAAAAGGAAAAGGACAGTACAAAGGGAGAATACCATTAATTTTGTTTTCATATGATGAGGTTGGTCACATTGCTGCTAAGTGTCCAAACAAGGAAGACAAAGGTGAGAGAAAGTTCAACAAGTACAAAGGCAAGAAAGATTTCAAAAGCTACAAAAGCTACAAGGACAAAGGTAAGAAATATTGTTATATTGCTAAAGATTATGATAGTAATGAAGATGAAGATGAAATGGTTTATATTGCTATTAAGGATAAGTCAGATAATGAAGATAATGAAAAGACAACACTATATTCTCATATTAGCAAGAATGACACTTGGATAATTGATAGTGGTTGTTCTCACCACATGACTGGCGATAAAACCAAATTTGAACATCTTGAGAACTATGATGGTGGGAGTGTCAGTTTTGGGAATGATGAACCCTGCTATGTGAAAGGTAAAGGGTGTATTGCTTTAACAAAAGGAATCAAATGTGATAATTCTTATTGGGTTGAAGGACTAAGGCACAATATACTAAGTGTGGCACAACTAAATAACTTTGGTTTCAAGGTAGAATTAATGAATGGTAAGGCCAAGCTCCTGGATAGTAAGGGAAACCTAGTTGGAACTGGCAGACAAACAAAAGGTAATCTATTTTATCTTGATCTCAATGAAATTTCATATTTTATTGCACAAGTAGAAGAAAGTTTGTTATGGCATAAAAGGTTGTCATGTAAACTTTGATAACTTGGTTAACATAAGCAAGAACAAAAGAGTAAGAGGAATTCCTATTCTGAAAAAACCTGAATTAGCAATATGCAAACAATGTCGAATTGGGAAGATGGGAAAAGCTAGCTTCAAGAGAAAGAATTACAATATAGAAGAATTTTTGGAATTGGTACATACTGATTTATATGGACCAATTGGAACAACAAGTTACACAGGTGAGAAGTATTTCATTCTATTTGTTGATGACCATCCCAGAATGATGACTGTTATATTTCTCAAAGAAAAATCAGAAGCCTTTCAGAAGTTCAAGTGGTACCTTGCCAGAGTTGAAAAAGAAACATGAAAGAAACTTAAATGCTTAAGATCTGATAGAGGAGGAGAATTCATCTCTAATGAATTAAATGAATTCTGCAATGAAAGAGGAATCAAAAGACAATTATCTGCCCCAGGTACTCCACAGAAGAATGAGATAACTAAAAGAAGAAACATATCCATTATGGATTGTGCAAGAACCTTGATGATTGAAAATAATGTTGCTACCAAATACTGGAAGGAAGCCATCAGCACCGCAATTCACACCTTGAACCAAGTTCGACTGAAGAAAATTAATGAGAAGACACCTTTTGAATTATGGTATGGCTATAAACCTAATGTTTGTTATTTCAAAGTATTTGGAAGTAAATGTTACATCTTGGAGGAAGCAAGAAATGGAAAATTTGATGTAAAAGGTGATGAAGGTATATTCCTAGGCTACTCCTATAAAAGCAAAGCATATAAATATTTGAATCTTTCTACTCATAAAGTCATAGAAAGTGTGCATGTAAGGATTGATGAGTTTGCTGAAAGAGGTGAAGAACATAGCAGTAAAGAGCCTAAAGATTACATAAAATTTGTGTATTATGAACATGATACTATACCTAAGACACCAACAATGGTGATTGGAAAACATCCCTGTCAACCATTGAATTCAACTGCACAAACACAAACAGTTCAACCTGAGTTTCAACCTATGCAACCAGAGCTACTGGTAGAGGAAACTGAGTCACAGACAAAGGGTACTGAGTCACAAACAGAGGCACCCGAGTCTTAGACAAAGGCACCCAAGTCTCAGACAGTGGAACCTGAGTCTCATAAAGTGGAACCCGAGTATCAGATAGAAGAACAAAACATAACTTTTGAGCATGGTGAACCAAGTGTAACAAGCCCAAAATCAAGAAAGAAGGATCCTGTACTTGAAAAATACGTCAGAAGGCATCATGTACCTGAACAAATAATTGGATATTAGAAAGAAGGCGTAATGACAAGGAACAAAATTAAAGGTACATGTTTACTTAGTGAAATTGAACCTAGACCTATTAAAGATGCATTGAATGATGAAATTTGGATCGAAGCAATGAATGAAGAGATTGAGAAGATAGAAAAGAATAAAACCTGGACTCTTGTACCTAGACCAAAAGATAAGAATGTGATTGGTACTAAGTGGGTTTTCAGAAACAATATGAATGAAAAGGGAGAAGTTTCCAGAAACAAGGCGAGATTAGTATGTAAAGGATATGCTCAAGAAGAGGGTATTGACTATGTAAAGGATATGCACACAAAGGATACAAGGTATACCAAATGGATGTAAAATTTGCATTCCTGAAAGGAATTCTTGAAGAGAAAGTCTATATTGAGAAACTTGAAGATTTTATAGATCCTAGCAAAAGGAATATGGTTTGCAAATTGCACAAAGCATTGTATGGATTAAAACAAGCTCCTAGAGCCTGGTATGAAAGATTGCATGGTTACTTGATAAGTATTGGATTTTAGAGAACTAATGATAATAGTAACTTGTATATAAAAGTAGGACCTCAGAACAAGATACTATTAGCAAAAACATTTGTGGATGATATACTATTTACTGGATATGATGATGTATGCAAAGCATTCTCCAAGGCTATGAGTAAGGAATTTGAAATGTCTATGTTTGGTGAAATAAAATTCTTTGTTGGTTTACAAGTTTATGAGATGAAGGATGGTATCTACATTACCCAGTCTAAATACATCAAAGAGATACTGAAGAAATTTTGGATGGAAGACTCCAAACCAGTTGGAACACCCATGCCTACTGGACATAAGCTATCTAAGGATGATGATTCAAAGGAAGTAAACCAGACTACGTACAGATCCATGATTGGTAAACTTCAATATGTTGTTCACACTAGACCTGATATTGCATTAGCAGTTGGTATTGTTGCAAGGTTTTCAGCTAATCCTAGAGAGAATAATTTGATGGCTATCAAAAGTATTTTGAGATATCTTAAAGGTACTGAAGATTATGGATTATGGTATATGAAAGGAGGAAACTTTGATTTGAAGACTTTTATTGATGTTGTTTGGGCTGGAAGTGTTGATGACAAAAAAAGCACAAGTGGTGGAGCATTATTTCTTGGAAAGAGGTTAGTCTCCTGGACAAGAAAGAAATAGAACTGCATTTCTCAGTCTACAGCTGAGGTAGAGTCTGTTGTTGCAGCAGTGAATTGTTCAAATATCATATGGTTCAAACAATTGTTGTCAGGTTTGAAGGAAGAAATCAAAGAACCAGTCATTATATACTGTGACAACACCAGTGCTATTAACATTTCAAAGAACCCTTTGATGCATACTAAGACTAAACATATTTCAATAAAGTATCATTTCTTGAGAGAATTGGTTCAAGACAAGGAAGTAAGATTGGAATATGTGAATACTAAAGAACAAATTGTAGACATATTCACAAAACCATTACCTAAGGATGCATTTTTGTATCTTAGAGGAAATTTAGGGGTGATTCCCCTAACTGGGGCTCACTAAAATGTTGTTTAGCGATGCATCAACCGAGCTACAAAATAGACTTAACATGTCGATGCAGATATTCAGAGCTTATTGCATATGAATCAATAAAAATATGTACAATACAACTTCATTGGATATATATCAGTTGGTGTCTTTGGCATTGGTTGTCAAATAGGGAGAGACTATTCTATGTTATAAATATTATTGATGGAGAGATTGATGACAGAGGGAGAAAAATTTATCAGAAACAGAGATTAATGTAAGAGGGAGAAATCTGTATTTCAGTGATTGTGAAGAAAGAGGGAGTTTTTGGATGAGAATCAGAATGAAGCTAAGGACATTAATAAAATTTCATTCTTATGTTTGTTTCTCTATATATAAATTCTTTGTATTATGACATGTTGTGTTTCCATCAATGCCAAAGAGGGAGATTGTTGATGACAATTATTCAATTGTGTATTGTCATTGATGTTTACACAAGTACAGTGATGTTTACACAAATGTCTAATCCTATCCGAGCACAGTCAGTTCATGCCAAGCACTCTCAGGCATTGAAGAGGACCAAAGTGATTTTCAGTTCTAACCGAGTTCACTCAGGCATTACAGTGTTGGTGGGCGTTGAAGGATTTCAGTGTTGACCAAGTTAAACAGTTAGTGTCAGTCGACTAAGATCAGTTTACATTTTATAATTAATTGGTGATATAGCACCGATGAACATGAGTTTTATTATTTATTTGGAAGGTTATTACAGCCGACTTGACAAGGCTTATCATATATATATAAGGTCAAGTTTGGATTGAGCAAGTGTAGAGAAAAAAAAAAAAAGATATGTGTTTATGACATGAAGATTGAAGGCGAAATCATATAGGATTCTGATTGAGGACAGAACACACAGAGCTGCAACAGAATATCTGATCAGTGAGGATCAAGTAATTAAATCCAGAATAGAGATATGAATCAACAAAGACAGTTGCTTATTAAAATAGGTCAATCCATTGTTACTTTCTAACAATTGTAGCAGTGATCAAAATCTCTTAACAGAGTAGACTTAACAGTATTTTGTAAATCCTCTCACAAGGTGACATTTCTACATTAAAGTGTTTGAAGATCTCTAACAAGGCTACTCCTTACAGGGTGATTTAATAGGGTCACACCTAACAGTGTGTTATTGTAACCTTTAACAGGGTTGGCTCCTAACAGGGCTCACTTCAGAAGAGTGAAAAATAGTGACTAGTTGCAATTGGTGGTTTTTCCCATATTGGGTTTCCATGTTAAATCTTGGTGTTATCTGTGTGTTATTTTCTTTATGGTTTATGTTTCTTCAATTAATTACTAAAGGATAATCACAGTTAATATCTTAAGATTTGCTATGTTAACCGAGTAACAATAGAATATATGTGTTAACCGAGCAACAATGACAAATTTGTTTAAGACATCTAAGGGAATTGGATTTGTTTTTGTGGTAACTGATTCACCCCTCCCCTCTTAGTTACTCAACTCATTTCCAACATTGAATTCCTACAATACAAATTGGCCTACTTTCAATTATTATAAATATTATCAAAGCATGCTAAGACTAAATATCAAAGAAAACTAAGTCCTAAGTTATCATGTACAAACAATTACAATGACAAAATTGAGGAATAGAACCCTTAGAATAGAGAATAAAGAGAAGACATATGAGAGAAGAAAACTCCAAATTTAGATTAATTTTGGCACCTTTCCTTTTTGGCACCTTTCCTTTCTGCAAAATCTGATATGCATTTGAAATACTATCCCTTTTTCCTTTGATCTAAAATTTACTCCATTGTGGTTGCAACTATAAATCTATACGGCTTTCCATTTTAACTTCAAACCTTCTGTAACTTTATTTTGACATGATGGGAAAACAAGCCTATTACACTTTATTATTCTCACTTTGAGAATCTCCTTCTATATTTATTTGCACTTTCCCTCATTTTTCATCTTGTATAAAATTATTTTTATCCCCTAGGTTAAAATGAGAACTCCCTTTACTATGGCATCATTATATTTATCTATAAAAAATATTCACCATTTTGTATCTTTTCTAAAAATATTTTCACTACTGCACTCGATGTCCTCTAATTAAAAGAATCCTTATTAATAAAACTCTTAGTGTGTGTCATAATCTGATTTTTTAACCATTTCATTTCTTCTGCAAAAGGTCCTCATCAGTTAGGTGAGACATTTCATATTTCTCCATTTTATATTCTACGATGGAAACTTATTTACCCTTAGGTGAAAAATTTGTTGCTATAATTTTACATTTACTGAGAAAACATTCCCCTCTCCACTGCATTAGATATTGTAACTAAATATTTTTCCACATTATCCTATTTAGCTCTTCTTGGTAAAATATTTCACACTTCAAAATAATACTATATAGTATCATACTTTGGCAAATATAATAATACCCCATCTCCTTTTTTGTGAAATTGTTTAATTTTTCAAGTAGAAATCTAGTTGAAGTTTATACATTATTCCTCAATTTTTTATTTCAAACATTTTACACATCTTCCAAACATGTTTTCCCCTTGTGTTGATTCTTGACAACTTTCCCTTTATTTACTATGAAGTTTTTTCCTTTTTCACTTCATGTAAAAATATTGCATATGTCTATAATTTACAAATTTACCAACTACTATTTTTGTGAAATGGTTTTCACCCCTCTTCGAAATCATTTTTAACTCATTGTTGAAATGTTCAGTTGTCTACACTTTAATATATTTGATCCCCTCTCTTTATGAATTTTTTATTTTCCAAATAGAAATGTTCACCTTTGCATATGGTGATCCTAGCCTAAGTGGAATATTTTCATCTGTCGCTTTTCCCTCCTTAAGTTAGTGCACCACATATCCACACATTTTTTCACTACTCAAAATGGCCAATTTGTAAACAATATTTGCATAACATGTGCCCTCATCTTGTGATTTTTTCTTCCTTTTAACATTGGCTATTTCACAAGGTTTCACCAACTTAAGTTTTCATGCATGTTTTCAATACTTTGTGCATAAAAATTCAAAATGATTTAGCACCCTCACTATCATGGATTGACCCTCTTCCTCAACCCACTCATAAGATAATTTGTCATCATTCAACATACTTAAGCACATAAAGAACAATAATTGGAGAAAACAAAGGCACAAACCTTGTATGAAATGGTAACTAATTAGTTGTTACTAATTTCAAACCACCCCAATCCATTTTATAAAGTGATTTAATGGTACACAACTCTACCCCCAAATACCATGGCTATATATCACTACCTTGGATCTTTCAATATTCCAATCATAATTTGTAGCTATAGTTGTATGTTATGCGCCAACATTCATCCTTTTGGGAGGACATGAAGTAGCCTTTGTTGATGTGCATAGATTCGTTGAAAACTCTCTTTCATTTCTACTGAACTAGAGACAAAAAAAAATTAAAACCAAAGTCACAGAATGTTGATGTATTTCCCAACTTAGTCAATCATCTTCACTACGGAGTGTGGCAAAAAAGCCATGAAGAAAAATGAAAACTTCAAATTTGAGTTTCCCTACAAAATTCATTTTATGCATATTCTATAATTGTTTCATGACGTCCATTTGAATAAATACACATATAGTATAGTTTACAACTCACAAGTGAAAACTATTTGTAAGTAACCTCATTCCCACATGACTAATGAAGATTCACCATAGCTAAAACCATACCAAAATGATTAGCACAAAGGGCTATGCATGAAGAGACAAGGATGATGCAATCAAAGGGAAAAAATAATATCATCCAAAACTAGAGATTTCAGATTGTAGCATAGCCTCACAAATGGATATCGAACATATTTAGTATCATCCCAATCCAAATGTAACAAAAAATTCATAAAAATGTGCTCATCCACTTTCATTCCAGTTGCATATGAGTGTATATCGTGTACTGGATTTTCCTATCTACATAGCCACCATGAATGTTTTTGTAGAATAGAAAAACTTAAGAAATGTGTTGGTATGTGGTGACTGTTTAGGAAAGTACTATACAATTTTTTCAACTTGACAAGAATTTTTAGTTAACTCATCAAGCATTTCCCTAAGTTAACTCATCAAGCAATTCATAGGATTAGGGTTTTTCTATAAGAAAAATATTGTTAAGGTTATGGCTTTCTAGAGTGAAGAAGTATTGTAGTATTTGCAGCGGTATTGAGTTGTAAGGGATCACTGGTTGTAATCGGTCAAAATTATGGATAATAATATTGGACTCTTTGTTTGGTGGACGTGGCCCTAGATTGGGTGAACTACATTAAATTATTTGGGTTGTCTTGTTTCATTTCTTTGTGTGTGTTTTATTCCTCTATTTTATTGATCGTATTTGCTTTTAACTGTTAAGATATTTGTCTTTTAATCCTAACAAAATGGCTTGTAGATTTAAGTTGACATCACTTTCATATAGTTGGAGAAAAATTCATGATTAGAATCTCTTTCCATTTCCAATAATCCAAATGATATCACTTCAATCATTGATGTGGTAAATTTACTTATAACTCTTGGCATCATTGGAACTTATTTTTTACTCCACTAACTTGCCAATGGTCTTAAATTTTCTAAGCCAATAGTTTACCCTTTCATCGGTACCTCATTAGAGCACTAAGTTGATTCCATCACTTCACCAAGTGGCCCCTACAAATACATGCAATTGGTGATAACATTATTTACGCTCATTGTCTTATAAATGGAGCCAAATTTTATCTCTCATAACTTTATGATGAAATCCAAAATGTAAATTCCATCATGTAGAATCAAAGTGGCCCCATATACATCTACAATAATATTTTAACTTTTTTCAACAAAAAATTAAATAAAATATTCACTTTCAAATTTATTACTTCTCTTTAGATTTAGGATATGGGCCCGCTATTGACACCTTGATGCCTCTTTTAATTAATATTGTTGACTATGGAAAAAATGATATTTTTAAACTTATACAACGAGAAATGGGGATCAATGGGTAAATCTTATTCCGTATAGCACATTCAGAAGGAAGATGACCCATTAGGCTCGAAAGGCTCATGCGCTAAGAGAATGCAGTCATACTTCATTGTAATTGAGGTTTGATTAAGGTAATGTGGTTGGACAATGCAAGATAGAGTGTTAGAAAGGAGGAAAAGCTAATTTTTGAGATGTATAGACTGACAAAAAATAGACAAGTTAGTATAGATAACAAATTTAGAAACTAGATGATGTAACTGACCTGGAAAATCAATTTGAAGAGGATCTGCAGGGACTATGTCAACTTGGTCAACTTGTTCTTGGGACTAGGTCATCTGAGTTGCTTTTTTCCCTACACTTCTAATTGTTTTTTAGTTGCAGACTGCTCATAAGGTCTTGAACTTCCCATATTTGGTCTTAGTGTGACCAACACATGTTCCTCACACAAAAAATAAGGAAATTGTTGTGTAGTGATGGGTTTTATTAAGTCAAAACCTAGTTTGGAATTAATCCTAAAATAACATAAAGGAAAGCATGCTAACATAGAGAAGAGGCTACACCTGAATAATTAAGTGTATTATACCTTGGAAACATAAACGATTCTTTGAATGTGATCAGGAATGTTGATGAAATAACTTTGACTCCACACAAAAATCTCAAAAGAAATCATAAAAGACTTGAGTCTTGCATGCATATTGATTTTTGTAGTTTTTCACAATGCTTGATGGAGAGATAGAAGAATGGATTGAAGTAGTGATGACTTGAATGCTTGATTGTTTGGATGCTTGAACGTATGTGGATGGATTCTTATTCTATGATCTTCTTCCTTGATGGTGGACTCCTTTTCTTGGCCATCAATTAGGTAAAGAAGATTGATCCATGGAGAAGATTTCCTTGAATAACTTAGAATGCTTGAGAAACTACCTTAGAATGCTTGCAAAACTACCTTAGAATGCTTGAATGCAAACTTGTAGCAGAGATCTTGAGTTCTTGTGTTGTAATGATCAAAATGAGGAGAGGTAGGTTTCTCATATACCCCTCACAAGTATTTTGGAGCTGAAAAATTGAAGGGATGATGGGGATTTGGATTTCATGCTTAACCATTGAGCCCAACCTCTGATTCAAATTTTGGTAAGTTTATGTAGGAATAGGTCAACTCTGTCAACCTATTCCCCCAAAAAACAAATGAAATTTAAATTGGGGCTCTTAATTGAAAGAGGGGTGATAGAATGAGAACCAGTACTAGCGTTGGAGTACTAAAAATCAATGCAGGAGCCCATACATGCTAAAATGGGGCCTTATTAAGCATGTAATTATAGGTTCTTATTATTTAGGATAGTACATTTATCCCCCACTTAAGCGGTACTATAAGTCCACATCATGCTCACAATAAAGGAAAAAGAGAAGGGAGTGAAATGATCATGGGAAAATTACAAAGAGATAAGACATCACTAAGTTTAAGGACACAAGCCCTTAAACAAAGGATCTCAACTCAAACAACCATGTGCAAGGGCACAAAAAAAACAAAAAAAACAAAAACAAAAGATAAAAGACAAAAGACAAAGGGATAAGTACTAAAAATAAAACTCCAAATAAACTAGTTGAAGAGACCTCGATCAAGAAAATATCTCTACCGGTAGTATCACATTCAAAAATCTATTGCAAAAGAACAAGAGATCACATGGAAAGGGCAAGAGCATCACCAAAGATAAGACAAGACTCCATCATCTAACCCACTACCAAAGCTATGAGAGCATGGAGAGAAGAGAGAGATATCATGAATCCAACAATCTAGAAAATGATGTTATGCTAGGTGATCCATAGAAGGAAAGAGAAGGACGAAAGAGTAGAAATGCTATCAAGTTGCATTATGCTAGTTCAACTCATCCCAAAAATATAGAGCCCAAGGTAAAATAGATAGTCTAGCAATATATTGTATGCTATTAAATTACACCCAAGGATAACCAAGTGAAGAATTGTCAATGAGGAAATATTTCCATAGAAGGATTAGTCCTAAGGAAAGCATTATCTCCAAAGGGATCCACCATAGAAGGACCAGTCCTATGGAAAGCATTATTTCCAAAGGGATATAAAAAATATTAGGAAAGCATTGTCTCCAAGGAAATGAAAATCAATGCATAGGGTGCAAAGGGATATAATTTATAGTTTAGAAAGTTGTGTTATGCTAGTCAACCCATCAAAAAGGATAACCAAGAAAAGCCAAGTTTAAAAAGAAACACTCAAGAGGACCGGTCCTGAGGAAACCATTTTCTCTAAGGGCCCGTTTGGGTATTGGAATACCATATCCTGGATATGGTCAATTCAGGAAGATGTTGCAATTTAGGAAGATGCTTATCCTCAAAATGAAATCCAGAATATGGGCTAACCCGTTTGGTTCACCCGGAAGATGAATGAGAAGATGCATAAGGAATTTTAATTCTTTATTTTTGAATTTCTTTGACTATGGTGTGTATATATACACACATGTACACATGTGTATATATACATACATACATGTGTGTATATATACACATGTATATATACATGTATGTATATATACATATGTGTGTATATACACATATACACATACACACATGTGTGTACATGTGTATGTATACACACACATATACATACATTTGTGTACATACACACATGTGTTTATACACACATACATGTGTGTGTATATACACACATATATATGTGTATATACACATATAAGTGTGTATCCATGTATACACATATACACACATGTGTGTATACACATATACACACATGTGTATATATATACACACATGTGTGTATAACATATACACACATATACACATGTGTTTATATATACATGCATATAAACACCATACATATACACATACAAGTGTGTATCCATGTATACACATATACACACATGTGTATATATATACACACATGTGTATATATATACACACATACACACATTTGTGTATATATATACACATATACACACATGTGTATATATACACACATACATCTATGTATATATACACATACCATATAGTTGTGTATATACACACATACATATATGTATATATACACACATACATATGTGTATAGCTACATACAAGTGTGTGTATACACATACAAGTGTATATCCATGTATACACATATACACACATGTGTATATATATACACACATACACACATGTGTATACACATATACACACGTGTGTATACATATATACACACATATGTGTATATATACACACATATACACATGTGTGTATATACATATATACATGTGTGTTTATACACACATATGTATATATACACACATGTGTATATATACACACATGTGTATATATACATATACATGTGTGTATATACACATATGTGTGTATATACACACATGTGTATATATACACACATGTATATATACATCCTTATAGCAATATAATATACATCTTTATAGTCGTAGATCCCACGAAATATTAAACTTGCTTTTGTAAAAATTGGAATTGGAATTTGAAATTCCAATTCCACCTATTTAGGTGGAAGATTGATATGCTCATTTTGGGGCAAAATGAATATTTCGTAATTCCAATTCCATTTTTATTCATGGACCCAAACATGGAATTTGGCATTATCCAGAATTAGATAATGTCAATTCCATTCATATTCCATGAAACAAACGGGCCCTAAAGGGATCTATTGAATAAGATCATTCCTAAGTAAAATAATATCTCCAAAAGGATCAATTGCAAGAAGAGGATTAGGCCTAAGGAAAGCATAGTCTCTAAAGTAATTCAGGCCCTGTTTGTTTCTAGGAATTGAGTAGGAATTGGCATACCCGCATGCTGGTATTGTCAAATTCAGTGTTTGGTTCCAAAATGAAAAACAGGAATAGGGTTATGCGAATTCTAATTTTGGGCCTTTTTTAGCATTCCACAATTCCCCCTCAGGACCTGGAATTGGAATTGAAAATTGGAATTGGAATTGAGAGTATTATTTTGGGAAGGAAAGTTCATTCCCATTCTTGTGTTAATATTATATCGCTGTGTGTGTGTGTGTGTATACATGTGTGTATATACATTTGTATATATATACACATGTGTATATATACATGTATGTATATATACATATGAGTGGATATACACACATGTATATATAGTATAGATATATGTATGTATATATATACATGAGTGTATATACACACATATGTATGTGTATATATACACATGTATATATATGTGTGTGTGTATACACATGTGTGTGAATATACATGTGTATTAATATACATGTGTGTATATACCCTTGTGTATATATATACATACATGTATATATATAGTATATATACATGTATGTATATATACACACATGTGTATATACATATACATATGTATATACACATATGTGTGTATAGACACATGTGTGTATATGTGTGTATGTGTATATATATACATAAATATGTGTATATATGTGTATATGTGTATATACACACATGTGTGTATGTGTACATATATATACACATATGTGTATATGTGTATACATGTGTATATACATACATGTATGTGTATATATATATGTGTGTGTGTGTGTACATACATGTGTATATATACATGTGTGTATATATACACACACACACGTGTGTGTGTGTATGTACACACATGTGTGTATATACGCACACACATGTGTGTGTACACACATGTGTGTATATACATCTATGTATATACACATATGTATATATACACACACATGTGTGTTTATATATACGCACACATGTGCATATATGCACACATGTGTGTGTGTATACACATATGTGTGTGTATATACATGTGTATGTGTGTATATATGTGTATGTGTGCAAAAACAAAATTCCAATTCCAATTCTAGTTGTGTGGAACCAAACGCAGAATTTGCATCCTCTCAGTCATCTTCTAGGTGAACCAAACAGGACAAGCTCATATTCTAGAATTCATTTTGAGAATAGCAGAACTCTGGAATGGATTTAAATCTAGAATTGGCAATTCCAGCATGCACAAATTCCACGAAATAAATGGGCCCTCATAGAATAGGATCGGTCCTAAGGAAAGTATTGTCTCCAAAGGGATCCATTAGATAATGTACAAGGAGGCCGCATGAATTCCCCCCTCCTTAGGATGGAAATATAAGACTATGGTGGCATCATAAGGAAAAGAGACTCCCGGTGACTACTTTAGTTTGTTGAATTCATTCTTTAGTTATGTCCTTATGGGGCCTTAACTTTAGAAAATAGACTCTATTTTTTTTACTTTTGCATATCATCAAAAATATCTTGGAGTTCTCTATCTAGATCTGTAGTTAATTTTTTCGAGATTGTGCTTCAAGTACATTTTATTCATTTTTTTAATATTTTCACTATATACTAAATTACTTGGGCATTTTAGCACCTAGAATGGATATGTTTGCATGGGATGACTTAACTTGGGTTATTCTACATGTCTCTACAACACTTTTCCCTATTTGGGAATTTTGTGAATCTTTTGCATGCACTATAGATGTACCGAGATAAGTGTCACTTTTATGTCTATTTTTATTTTTAATATTTTGCACATTCGGTTGTGCCTTATTTTGTACATGTGCTATATTATAAAGTATCGTGGGAAATTTGTGTAGTGTCTTTTTTTCCATCACATCTTTCTCTGATGAGTGTCCCTCCATAATGCATTGAATCCTAGTGATTCTAGCCCCATGTGTTTGTGTGCATTCGATGCATATCTTTTTTTTAGTTGCAAGTACTTTCATGTGCACATTTAGATTCTCCTTCATGCACTGCATGGTGACGCACAATTTTAGTGGATTTATCATGTGTCTCTCCCTTATCAACATTATGGGAGGTTTCTACTATTGATGCCAATGCTTCCTTGGTTTTGCTTTGGAGTGAACTAATTTATTCAATATTTATTCTTATATACTTTTCATATGGAGTGGTTATATTTTGATGATATGGAGCTCTTACCATATAGACATTCTTGCATTCCAATTTTGTGGAGGCAACTTTTCTTTAGTTGATCAATTCTTTTTACTATTAGCACCTATTTTTTCAACTAACAATTGAGTAGTGGCATTTGGGTCACTTGTGTGGATTCATGTTCCATCTGTAACTTTGAGTGGAAAATGTTTTACCTTTTTTTTCATCTATTCAATGTTCAAGTAGTGTTGTTGGGGGCACTCATGCAGATTCTTGTCTTCTTGAACATAATCTTCATCTTTTCAAAAGAAGTTTTTCATTTAGCACTATAGAAATTATCATTCAACAGTAGTCTACAACTTATTTGTGCTTCAAGGATGTTAATCATGTTCTTATTCTTTTGGGACATTTTCTTGGAGACTTCTTAGTCCTTGCAAATTTCATGTTTCTTTCCTGTAGTGCATCTCTCATTTTTTTATAGGACTTTTCTCCCATGTGGTTTTTCTACCTTTTTCTCCACTTTGAGAGTTTTTCATTATACATTGGTACCTAATCAGGCCTAGTTGTCAAAAATCTTTCATGCATTTCATGCTTAGAGATTGTTGTCTCCCTGATTTTCACTTAACATGGGGTGTTATAGCTTGTATTTATGTTTCATTAGGCATATTTGTGTATGTTGTATGAATTAATTATGCACATGCTCAAGAATATTTTCATGCATATTATTATGCTTAATTTAGCACATGTTTGCACAAGCATGTTTAGCTTAAGTTCACTTAGTTAAGCCAAATTCAGTTTAGTTCAATCTAGTTGGGCTTTAGTATGCACATTGTGAATATCATGCACTTCTAGTTTGCATATCTAGCTCTACTTTGTTATTTTTAGTTTGAGTTAGCTTTTGCATATTTTTTTAGGACTATTTATTTGTATAAAAGAAAGCAATCTCTTCATTGCAATTCATCTTGCAATATTGTATTTCTTTTGTGCACTTGAGGAATATAGCAATTCTTTCTTGCTACCCTTGCTTGTGGATTGTGTTTTCATTCTTATCTCCGATCCTTGGGTGCTTGTGTTGCAAACTTCATTAAAATCAACAATGTTCTCGTGTGTATTACATAAATGAGAGAAGACTCTTTAATATGAAATAGATTATTACAATATTATTTTCATAGGTCAAAATTAATCATTTTTTATAACTTTAGTCAAAAAATTATATTATACTAGTACAAAACATAAATAGAGATACAACAAAAAAATGCACACCTACCAAAGCTTGATTTAGACGCAAAAAATCTAAAGTGTTTGGTACAAATATTATCAAAGGATGTATTTTACACAATGTCAACATTGCATCTCTTCCATATTTGTTTATAATGTTTATACCGTCAATAGTGACAGTGAACTTACCAAGGTTGTGGAACAATATCACATTTGGAATAAAATAATGATGGGCATGCAATATTGACAATATTTCTCTTGCAAGTGTGAGTACTCTTCCTCTTGAAGGATCTAAATATTATGGGTTTTATTTGATTGATATTATTCATGGCATTGGGACTAGAATTGTGGTCTTACCTAAGCAAATTATAAATATCTAAGGTTCTCAAAGGCTTGTTGAGCATTAGAATCCATCATTAGATGTTTTGAAACTCCGTGAACCTAAGAAGAGATCCTCAATTAAGGAATTGTTTGGTATTGAAAAGGTAGTTTAGGTCATCAATTTTATGTAATGAATGATAGGTTGTGTGAAATAAGAGTATGAAACCTATAATTTGATGTTTATCAATTTTGACAATATTTAATAATATTATATATATATATTGTTCCCTATGGATTGCATAAGCTCCTTTTTTCATCTTTCTCAATCATAGATTTTACTAATTTTATTTTCTAATGATTCTAGTCTACATGCATGGCTTTCTTTCTCAACGACTTTTTTTTTTTTTTTGGTGGGGGGAGGATTTATCATTAGCTTTGCCTACATTTATTTCCATTATAGAGAAGATGTAATGTTTTAATCATGTCTATAGCTAGTGCAAGATTCTTGTGTAAATTTCATAATGTTAATAGGATGAAAGAGGGCCCTTATCCCTAATGTGAATTACTAAAAAAGGGAGTATAAAATCTCCAAATATCAACTAATAATGTTAGATGGGTCATGAACTAATAGATTGTTCTCATGTCCATGGTTTGCAACCACTTTCAATGTTTTCAATTTCATTATGATATAATATGAGATTGAATGTGCTTCATGTATATAGAATAGTAGATAGACTCTTTCTAATATTGATATTTTGCTTGTGGAGTGGACTCCACTTATTCTTTTCTAATATATTAAATTTGCTTTGCAACTCATGTGGAAGCTAGGTCTTCAAATAAGGTTAGGACTTTTGAAAGTTGTTTTTTTTTTTTTTTTGGAGCATATAAAGATGAAATCTTGCTTGATTTCATATATATAGAGGTAAATTTATATTTATCTTGTTTTATTGGTACATAACAATCTGTTAAAATTTAGCTTTTGTGTTTAAGAGCTTCGTGAGGCAATGAAGAGGGCTTCACTTACTCTTCATGTTTCTTTATTATTAAATTTTTTCTTGTTTTTTGTCATAGATTCTTTTGGTTTAATTTAACAAATTAAATATGTTTGTCCATAAGAAACATACATTTAATGTAATAGAAATAGAGCTAGAAGCATAGCATCTAGACTCTTCTTAAGCTTATCCAACAACCTCACTAGCATATTGAAGGTTTGAAAGTTGTATGAGAAGCATGTGGAAAATGGAATATGTCTAAAGAGAGTGAGAATTAAGAGGGAATGGTATGGTAGTGGGAAAAAATGCACTATAAATGAAGAGTTGTCATAGGATGACACGAAGGAATGATACAAGGAATAATGATAGTACTTGTACGAGTGTGAGCAAAAACTATCTAACTTTGAAATGATAACTCAGTTCGAACACAAATCATTACAATTTAATAACATCTCTCATTTTTTATAAGACTTTTCTCCCATGTAGTTTTTCTAGTTTTTTCTCTACTTTGAGAGGTTTTCATTATACATTGGTACCTAATCAAGCCTAGTTGTCAAAACTCATTCATGCATTTCATGCTTAGATATTTTTGTCTCCCTAATTTTCACTTAACAAGGAGTGTTAGAACTTGCATTTATGTTGCATCTAAGGCATATTTGTATATGTTGTATGAATTAATTATGCACACGCTCAAGAATATTTTCATGCATATTCTTATGCTTAATTGAGCACATGTTTGCAAAAGCACGTTTAACTTAAGTTCACTTAGTTAAACCAAATTTAGTTTAGTTCAATCTAGTTGGGCTTTAGTATGCACATTGTGCAAATCACACACTTTTAGTTTTCATATCTAGCTCTACTTTGTTATTTTTAGTTTGAGTTATCTTTTGCATACTTTTAGGACTATTTCTTTGTATAAAATAAAGTGATCTCTTCATTGTAATTCATCTTGCAATATTGTATTTCATTTTTGCACTTGAGGAATATAGCAATTATTTCTTGCTAACCTTGCTTGTGGATTGTGTTTTCATTCTTCTCTTCAATTCTTAGGGGTTTGTGTCGCAAACTTCAACAAATTCAACAATGTTCCCATGTGTATTACATAAATGCAAGAAGATTCTTTAATATGAAATAGATTATTACAATATTATTTTCATAGCTCAAAATTAATCATTTTTTATAACTTGAATCAAAAATATTATATTATACTAGTACAAAACATAAACTGAGATACAAAAACAAAATGTACAACTACCAAAGCTAGATCTAAACGCAAAAAAAAACTTCTTCAAAGTGTTGATATCCTAGTTGACAATTTAGAAGTGTTTGGTACAAATATCGTCAAAGGATTTATTTCGCACAATGTCAACATTGCATCTCTTCCATATTTGTTTATAATGTTTATATTGTCAATAGTGACAGTGAGCTTACCAAGGCCATCATGGGACAATATCACAATTGGAATAAAAGAATGGTAGGCATGCAAGCAATTATTGACAATATTTCTTTTGTAAGTGTGAGTACTCTTCCTCTTGAAGGATCTAAATATTTTGGGGTTTCTTTGATTGATATTATTCGTGGCATTCAGACTAGAGTCATGGTCTTACATAAGCAAATTATAAATATCTAATGTTCTCAAAGGCTTGTTGAGCATTACAATCCATCATTGGATGATTTGAAACTCCGTGAACCTAAGAAGAGATCCTCAATTAAGGAATTATTTGGTATTGAAAAGGTAGTTTAGGTCATGTCAATTTTACGCATGAATGATAGGTTGTGTGAAATAAGAGTGGGAAACCTATAATTTGATGTTTATCAATTTTGACAATATCTAATAATATTTTGTATGAAGATTTTTCCCTATGGATTGCATAAGCTCATTTTTTCATCTTTCTCAATCATAGATTTTACTCATTTTATTTTCTAATGATTCTAGTCTATGTGCGTGGCTTGCGTTCTTAACCACTTTATCTATTTTTGTCCTTTTGTCTTTGGATTTATCACTAGCTTTGCCTACATCCTTTTCTATTATAGAGAAGATATAATGTTTTAATCATGTCTATAGCTAGTGCAAGATTCTTGTGTAAATTTCATAATGTTAATAGGATGAGAGAGGGCCCTTATCCCTAATCTGAATTACTAAAAAAGGAGTATAAAATCTCCAAATACCAACTAATAATGTTAGATGGATCATCAACTAATAGATTGTTCTCATGTCCATGGTTTGCAACCACTTTCAATGCTTTCAATTTCATCATGATATAATATGAGATTGAATGTGCTTCGTGTATATAGAATAGTAGATAAACTATTTCTAATATTGATATTTTGCTTGTGGAGTGGACTCCACTTATTCTTTTCATATATTAAATTTGCTTTGCAACTCATGTGGAAGCAAGGTCTTCATATAAGGTTAGGATTGTTGAAAGTTGTTTTCTTATTCTTTTTTGGAGCATATAAAGATGAAATCTTCCTTGATTTCATATTTATGGAGGTAAATTTATATTTATCTTGTTTTATTGGTAGATAACAAGAGTTATAAGTTGGTTTTTGTGTTTAAGAGCTTCATGAGGCAATGAAGAGGGCTTCACTTGCTCCTCATGTTTCTTTATTATTAACTTTTTTGCTAGTTTTTTGTCATAGATTCTTTTGGTTTAATTTAACAAATTCAATATTTGTGTCCATAAGAAACATACATTTAATGTAATAAAAATTGAGCTACAAGCATAGCATCCAAACTCTTTTTAATTTGACCCAACAACCTCACTAGCATATTGAAGGTTTGAAAGTGGTATGAGAAGCATGGGGAAAATGGAGGATGTCTAAAGAGAGTGAGAAGTAAGAGGGAATGAAATGGTAGTGGGAAAAAAATGCAATATAAATGAAGAGTTGTCATACGATGACAAGGAGGATGATACAAGGAATAATGATAGTATTTGTATGAGTGTGAGCAAAAACTATCTAACTTTGAAATGATATCTCAGTTCGAACACAAATCATTACAATTTAATAACATCACAAGTTGCACACATAATGAACTTTGAAAAAATAATTATTTCATCAATTGAGCATCGTTTGCTAGTATAAAATCAATTTTGTTCGTAAAGCATGGACCTTCATAATTTTCTCTATAGTTCCTTAAAGCTAGTTTCAAGCTTCTCAAGCTAGTTTTAAGTCTAGAAACTAACAAAAACTACATGCATATGTTTCATTTTTTATGCATTACTTTTATATTATTTCAAGTTACAATAATCATTTTCAAACTATTGTATTTGATAGCTTGGCTTATATTGGATAATGTTTATTTTCTGTTTTCTATTGTTTTTAGTTTAGAACTTGTTGAATACATAGAAAGTGGGAAAAAATATTTTCTTTAACCAACTTAAAAATAATAGTACATATACATATATATATGTGTATTAAACCCAATATAAAATTATTATCATAATTAGCATTTAATTACGTTTAAATTATTCCATCAAAATGACTCAACCCAGAAATAACATGAAATTCAAATTTTCACCTTTACAACTTACAAATACTTAAATATTCACTTCCTCATATTCAAAATGTTATTCTTTAATTGAATATGCTTTCTTGTTTGATCTCCCCTCTACATAGTCAAATATGGTAAAATCTAATGACTCTGTAAACATTGATGATGGAAAAAACATTGTACCCTGTTTAATCCAGAAGTTTAATCCAAAAAAGAACAAAAAAAAATCATTGCAACCTCTTTAATCCAGAAGTTAAACAAATCTCAAAAACAATTTTAGCACAGGCTATCAATAAATAAAACAAAGTTTTGAATGGCATAAAAGAATAACTGAATAAACCGAGATTCAGATGAGAATGGTGAAATTTTACATCAATCTGTAATAATTTCCAAAAGCAGGACACACCATCAACTTTATTCTCTGTAATGAATCGCTGAGACTTCATCCTGAGGTGCATCAAGATCATTATATTCACACACTTGGCGTCCCTCGATGCCATTCCTAAAATAAATCACTTTCAAAATGCAGGGCTCCACATTCTTTCCATGGGTATGGAGATGATTGGTAGCATCAATCAATCTGTCAAAATGTCTGTAACACCCTTTCACTCTACAGAGGAAAGAGGATTCTAATGTGTTCATGTAGGGATCTAAATTCTCATTCACCAGACCTTTTATTCTATCCATTGTTAAAAAGGGTTCTTTTACACTGGCATTCTGAGCCACTAACCCATCTGGGTTTTGGGCATTTTCTCTTCTGCCTTGTGTTTCAGCTTTACTGGTTGAAGGATAGCAATGATCTTTCAACCGCTCTTTATCTTCTCTTAGCTGTATGTCATCCTTATGAGTCAGAAATCTGTTATCAGTGTGATTCATGTTACTGTGATATGGTCTTGAGATCATTTTGTCCTTCGTTCTGAAATTACCCCATCTGTCCCTGCAAGTGCACAGAGAGAGAGACAGAGAATCACTCCCCATTTGTATTATTGATGAATTCAGCTTTGTTGAGTTTAGCAAACAAAATGAATATTTAAACAACACTAAACACCAATCTTGGAAATATAGACAACAGAAAATAGACATAACAGAGTGACTTACATGGTTAAGCATTAAAGGCTGGAGAGGGCAATCTCTTCTGTTCACTGCTACAGTAAAGATGGCATCTTCTCTTTATTTATAGAAGTGTTTTAACTTTCAAAATATGAAGAGACAATGAGTAAACGAAGAGGTAGGGAGAAGAGGAATGGTCAAATGACTGTTGGTCTTCATACATTTAACAATATTTTAAATGAATTTCAATCAATACAACCACAAATAGTTATGTTTCCCACTTTTCTAAACTTAATGTCACATTTTAACTATGCCAAGAGAAACTTTGCAAAACTCTAGCTTTTTTTAATATTGTTCTTCAACATTTCGGATGAACCTTCTCCATGCCATGTTAGAATCAATAAAATCTAGATGGGCGTCTTCTACTTTAAATCCCACATCAATTTTGTTCCTCCTGGCTTGGGTCTTCATAATTCTTCTCATATGAGTAGTCCATTCATATTCTCCAGTAGCTTTTGAAAGAAATCTTCTCGCACTAGCATCACCTGATTTTTAATTTGCTTTGAGAAGAGCACTCAAAAACTGTGGATCCTCAGATCATTGTAACTTACTTGATTCATTAACAATTACTTTGCCCAAGTTTATTTTCCTTTGCTCACCTGAAAGATTATTTCTATATTGACTCTTCAAAGAACATAGTCTAGATTGTTCAAAATGTTGTTTTTCATCATAAACATTAGGTCCATCATTCTACAAAGCTACCTTTCTCTTCGCTTCCTTTATTGTTCAAGAGTTTTTGGCCTAGCAAAAACTGTATCATTCTTTCCTAGATCAGTTTTACTGGCATGTTTTGTGTAGCCACATAATTCTAACTAGGAACCAACATTTTTCATGAATCCTACCTTTATCATTTTCCTTATGTTACCCCCTAAAGTGCTCAATTGAACCTTGCCTGGTTACTGAGCTTCTTACAAAAAAGAAAAATTCAGCAGTTTGTCAGGTTCTGCATCAATGGCTGACAGAAATTTACCCCTAAATCATTTTTCCTCAACTACTGTTTTAGAAGTTTCTGTCTTTGCCTTAGTTTTTATTATAACCCTCAAATTTTTCAAAGGTCTTGGCTTTCTTAGACAAAACCCTCGAAAATCCACTCAAATTTGTACAGTAGTAGTAGATGCTATAGATCCTTAATCTCTTTATTTTCCACTAAATTCGTCTATTAAATCTATAGATTATTTCTTCAATTTAACAACTTTTTATTCTAATATACTTTCTTATTTCAATTTTCACACTTAAATTTTATCACATCACACGACACAGATTGCTTTGAAAGATTTTTCTGTGTGAACACCCAATACTTTTCATAAATAGATCAAACAAAAGATTAATTGAAATAATGTCTTTACAACACACTTTCTCCCTTTATCCCAAACTTTAACTCATATGTCCTTATTCTCAATATAATAAACATCATTAATTTAGAAGCAAAAATTAAATCAAGAGTGCAGGTAATTTTTAAAAGCTAGTAAGGGTGCGGTCACATAAGGGGGGAATAAAATTCGCCCCATAGCTTTTATTCTACCACTTGTCAATCATTTAAACATTTTAAATTCTTATCAATAGATTTTTTCTATATTTTAATTTATTTAGTCACCAGAATTGAATATACTAAATTAAACAATTAATGAGACCACCAGCTTCCATAACTTGTGGAGCTTAAAAATTAAAGCATGAACTCTAATTCAAAATTCATGAGACCTCCTAGTTTAAAATAATCCTAAAAAACTCAAGTCATAGGAAATATGCACTTAAAAGGAGTAGCTACACTTTACAACATGGGGTAAGCTAACAAAAACTAGATGCATATTCATTTTTCATGTATTTTTCTATCTATATTCTTAAAATATTATATTCCAAATGTTATTTATTTAGATCTAACTACCACTATACTAATCTTATTTGATCTCTTCTCACATATCACAATGAATCTTAAACATTAATGATGAAAAATAGTACATCCTCTTTAATCAAGAAGTTGAACAAATCTAAAAATACTATAATATTTTGTATGTAAATTATAAATACACAAAATAAGATTTTGAATCTCATAAATAACCCAAACTCATATTAGAATAGTCAAATTTTACATCAATATATGAAACTTTTTTCCAAAAGCATGGCCACTCATTAACTTATCAATCAAGAAGTTAAACAAATCTAATTTAATATAAGATATAAATACATAAACAAAGTTTTAAATGTTCTAACTAACCCAAATTCAAATGAGAATGGAACGAAATTTTACATCAATCTGTAATATGTTTCAGAAGCCTGGCCACCCATTAAGTTATTAGTCTGTAATCAATTTCTTGGACTTCATCCTGAGGTGCATCAAGATCATTGTACTTGCACACTCTGCATCCCTCTGCTGGAACTAGAAAAATTCTGCTATTCATTCTTTCTTGTATACCATTCCTCTGATCTCAGACCATTATTGATTTGGTAGAAAAAGACCCTGCAACATCACAAGGTGCATTTGCATCAGTCATATAATTCTCAAAATAAATCACCTCTCTGGCTTTCAAAACACAGGCCTCCAAAATTTGTGCATGTTTATTAAGGAGATGTTTGACAACAAATTCCAATCCCTTGAAACCTATGTTACACCCCTCCACTCCACAGAAGAAAAAGGGTTTAAATTTCCTAATGTGGGCTTCTAAACCCTGATTCACCAAACCTTCCATTCTAGGATCATACTTATTCAAGGATCAAAGCTATTATTATTTAGCTTTTGTATTGACATAATGTCACTCTCAAATATATAAATCATTAAAATATAAATATAAATTAAAATAACTAATGCATCTCCATTACAATTAGACCATGACAAGCATGAAGAAAAATATATAGAAAGATATGATAGCTTGAAAAGAAATCATCAACCTAAACTCAATATTATATTTTAAATTATATAAATAAAAAATACCATTGTATACATAAGATATTGTAAATTAAATTAACATCTTCTAGACACATAAAATTATACTCTTTATTATATAATCTCCTATCAGCGTTTATAAAGAATCATGCAAAAGAAATTAAGAGACCATTTTGGAACTTGTTAATGCTAAAATTTGAAGTTGTACATTTTACCAATAAAATTAAACATAAAAAAATAATTAATTAAAATTTTATTTAACTAAAAGAGGGGTAAAATTTTTATTGAATACCAAAGAGTACAGAACAATAGAGGAAACAGGGAGCACTAAAGAGCTTTATCCTGGTCAACAAGTTGAACCAGCTTATAAGATAAATCAGGGGGAAGCATCCTATGATCAACAATATTCCAATCCAGCGCGTGCTCAGAAGCCCATTTAGCCAAGCAATCAACCACACCGTTCTACTACCGAGGGATATGCATAAAAGACACAGATTCCAAAGAATTGCATAATTGGATGAACTGTTGAATAACCTGAGCCAAATGCCAGTCCACATCCACAAGGTTCCGTCTATTCAATAAATTCACTACCACCTGCGAGTCTGTCTCACAGGTAATACTCCAGCCACATTGACAACACTGTTCCACTGCAACCAAGATAGCAAGGGCTTCCATGAGGTTATTTGTATGGTAATCCTTGTAGATAGAGAACAAAAACTGAACATCACCAGAGCTATCACGCCCAACTCCCCCAATGCCAGCCGGTCCAGGGTTTCCCTGAGAAGAACCATCAGTGTTGATTTTAAGAACTCCAGACTGGGGAGGAGTCCAATGCCCCTCACGGTTAACACGCTGAGAGCGATGCCTGGCTCTATTCCCAGCGCGTTTGTGGGGCTGAGAGGGGGCGTCACCCTGAAGAGGAAAGGAAAGGCGTGAGTAAATACCAGCATCTCCCGGGTCCAAACCTCCACAAAAGTCACATTTTGCCAGGAGTGTTTCATGAATAGAATGAGCAATTTTCCCCCACAGGTGCCTGATCCCCAGCTACACATCATGAAAGATCCTCCTATTTCTCTCAAGCCAAACATTCCATAAAATAAAGGAAGGGCCAATAGTCCAAGCAACCTGAAGAAAAGAGGTCTTGGAAGGGGGATGGCCCATACAGTCCCAGAACTCAGACAAGGAAGAAAAATGCCAGCACGAGCATCCCCACACACCCCACTAGAAGTGCCAAATCTGCTTGGCGAAGGAGCACTGGAAAAAAAGGTGGGAGGCAGTCTATTCACTATTGCGGCATAAGACACAGATGGAGGGCCCCTGGAAGCCTCTCTTGCAAAGATTCTCCCAAGTAAGACAATGATTGTAAACCAGAATCTAGAGGAAAAAGTTACACTTAGGCCAAGAAAAGCTATTCCAAGCTTTCCTCCACCAAGAAACCTCCACCTCACCAAATAGTTGCTTAGTCAGCGCAAGGTACCCTGAAGAAATAGAATACTTGCCAAAAGAAGCACCTCCCCAAGCCAAAACATCAGGTTCCTGTAGAAAGCTACACTCCCGAGAAGCCAAGATCTGAGAAAGCTCCAGCTGATCCCCCAGAGAGCCACTCTATGGCCAATCAGAAGAATTCTTCCATCTGTAACCAACAACAAGGCCCAGGTAATGAGCCTCCTTATAATGAGCCACCTTATTCCAACCAGCAGAAAGGAAAAGATCACAAAGAGGCTGTAAGTGTGGATGAGCGGACAAGAGAGGAGGATGCCCATTCCAGGAATCACTCCAAAACAGAGCCTCAGTGCCTCTGTTACAAATCCACAAAAGACTTCTCTTTACCAAGTGAGCACCAATCCTGAGGGTTTTCCACACCATAGAGCCTCTTCCCTCAAGAGGAAACCTGGAAACATCTGAAGGTTCAACGCCAGGTAAATACTTGTGTGACAGGATACCGGCCCAGAGCTGAGACTGACTGGAGCACCAGCACCAATAGAGCTTGGCAGCAAGAGCTTGACTACACAAGATAGCTGAATGAAGGCCGAGGCCTCCTTTCTTTTTTGTCCTGCAGACAGTATCCCAATTGATGAGGCTCCATTTAGAGTTTTGCAAATTGCCACTCCAAAGAAATTGGCAAGAAAGAGCATCAAATTCCTTAAGACAATTCGCTGGGGCAGCCTGAACCATGCTTCTGTATATAGGAAGAGCCTGAATCATAGATTGCAGGAGAGTCACCCTGCCAACAGTAGAGAGCCACCTATGAGTCCAATGGTTGACTTTTTGTCGAAGCTTGTCTAGCAAGCTCTGCCAGAAAATCCTGGGCTATCTTCCCACCACAATAGGGACACCCAGGTAAGTCAGAGGGAGAGTCTCAATCTGAAATCTCAAGATATTGGCAATCCTCCGTTGAATAGGCTCTGGAGTGTTGAAGAAAAAAATAGAGGACTTGTGGTCGTTGATTTTCTGACCTGAGGCAGCTAAATAAGTATCCAAAGTGAGCCGAAAGGCTTCAGCTTCCCGAATCTGAGCTCTCCCAGCAAGGGCCATGTCATCAACAAACTAGAGGTGGGAAAGAGTGGGCAGACCATTTCCCCATTGCCAGCACTGAATCAGATTTTGGGATACATGAGAATTGATAAGTCTGCCAAGTCCCTCAGCCATAATGATAAACAAATAAGGAGACAGAGGATCTCCCTGGCGAAGACCCCTAGAGGCCCCAAATAACTCAGACGGTTCACCATTAAGAAGGACCGAGAAGGAGGGAATAGTAACACAACTCCAAACCCAGCTAACCCATTCCTGACTGAAGCCAAAAGCCAGAAGAACTTTCCACAAGAAACCCCTGTCATAAGCCTTAGCCATATCAAGCTTGATGAACATGGCACACTCTCTAGAAGTACACATAGAGTGAATGGCTTTAGAAGCAATAACCACCCCATCCAAAATTTGTTTTCCAACCACAAAACCCCTTGTTCCTCAGAGATAACCATGGGGAGCCAAACTTTGAGCCTCTTCACTAGGAGTTTAGTAATGATTTTATAGGCCACATTACATAGAGCAATGGGCCGAAAGAAGTCCAGCTGATTAGCCTCTTTCTTCTTCGAAATAAGGACTAGGAAAGTAGCATTCAAAGCCTAGAGCATATCTTTGTTGGAATAGGACTCTTGAACCACCTCCAAAAGGTCTTGATTGATAATATCCCAAAATTCCTGGAAGAATTCAATAGGGAAGCCATCAGGCCTTGGAGCTTTGCCCTTACGCAAGCTGAAGACCACTTCCTTCGAGTCAGACATAAAAATCGGCCGCATAAGAGAGTCATTCATCTCCTTGGTCACAACAGAGGGAATACAAGACAAGATCGTATTCTCCTCAATCTCCACTGGAGGCAAGTCATCTGAAAAGAGAGTAGTGTAAAACTGAATAGCTTCCCTGGACACAGCTTGAGAGGAGGTTAGATGTGTGCCATCAGAAGTAACAAGAGAAGAAATGTAACTCTTGTTACGTCGAGCCTGCACAAATTTATGGAAAAATGCGGTGTTCTTGTCCCCTTCTTGAATCCAATCAACTCGAGCCTTCTATTTCCAATAAATTTCTTCTCTAAGGTCCCACTCTGCTAAATCACTAGAAGCTTGGGATTCTGCTATGCCAAGAGCTTCAGAAAAACCCAAATCCTGAATCTGCCTAGTAATAACATCCAGACGATCTTGAGCCCTCTTCTTCATGATGTGGAGATTACCAAAATAGGTCCTGTTCCAATTCTTCAACTTCCTTTTGACATACTGTAATTTTTTAGAGAAGGAGAACATAACAGTGCCATAGGCAGGGCCACCCTGTCTCCACCAGTGAGCCATTAAGTCATGGAGAGAAGAGTCTCAAAGCCACATCAGCTGGAACTTAAAGGGAGGATTCTTGGGGACGGCAACATAAATAGCTGTGAGCTTAGTAGGCCAGTGGTTAGAGCCTCTCCAATCAAGAATTTCAAAAGAGAGAGAAAGAGAGCCACAATTTCAAAAGCAGGAAACCAGGAACCTGTCCAAGCGTTTTGAGATGGCATCATCTCCAACCCTTCTATTGTTCCATTTAAAGAGCCCATTAAGAGGTTTGACATCAAAGAGATGTAAGAGATCCATATTTTCCTGAAGAAGCTCAGAAGAAGGACCCAAACGAGCCATCCCACCCCGCTTCTCCTCTAGACTAATGACAAAGTTGAAATCCCCAGCAACAATCCAAGGAAAGAATGGGTGACAGCTTCTGACATGCCTAATATGTGCTCAGAGCTTAATCTTGCTAGGGAGATCAATAGGGGCATACACATTAGTAACAAGAATCATCTTTCCAGTTTCCAGAGAAGAGGCCACCATTGAGAGAGCCGAGTGACAAGAGATCTAGTAGAGAGGCATAAATTTCCTAGGATCCCAACAAATGGCAAGACCACCAGAGCTCCCCAAAGCACCAACACACTAACATTGCCCCAGAAACCAAATATTAGGAGCACATCTAAACATAGAATCCACTGAAAGCTTGGTCTCCTGGATACAAAGGATATCTGGAGAATGATCAGCCACCAGCTCATGAAAAAATTTTTGTCTGGGGATGCTATTCAACCCCCTCACATTCCATGAGAAAATAATCATTGAGTAGAGTGGGGGAAATGTTCATCCATGGTCTTTACAGCCCCAGACTCTACCAATAAATCTCTTGTAAGTTTAATTTTTTCCTGATCCTGCTTTCGCCCAACTCTTGAGGGAGTAGCAAAAGAGACTTTCTTAAACGGTCTTTGCATCAGGCCCAAAGTAAGAGAAGATCCCTTTCCTTTACCAAAGGCAAACAAATCCTTGACCAAATCTTCCAGAAGAATATCCTTTTCCTATGGAGCAGGAGAAACCACAAGGGCGCCAGACTCAGGGCCAATAGGGGTCTCCGGCTTCTGCTGAACTACAACATCCTGGTTGCCATTAAGAATAGAAATCCTCCCATCTGAGCCAGTAACCCCACACTGAGCATCTGCAGGAATGCCTTCTTCTATGACCATGTTGTCTAGCACCTCAAATCGATTGAACCCTAAGTCCACTTGCCGATCTAGACGAGGTCGCTTCTGACCCCTTCCCTTAGCATGGTTGCGAGCAAGGATAAAACCATCCTTATCAGGACCAGTAGTGTTAGTTGGCCCTTGCCCCTGACTTGAAGTATTCATCTGAGCTTTCCCTTTACCAGTACTATCAGTCTAAACTTTCCCTTTTCCAGTACTAATAGTTTGACCATTCCCTTTACCATCATTAGCCATCCTTAGGCCTGAGAACCCGCCAGGAGTATGATTGCCTTTAGAGGTTTGAGGGCATTGGCGCTGTAAATGATACAAATTTCTTGCACTTAAAATCACAATGCAAGATGGGTTGTGGCTACTAGGTCATGTTAGGTACCCATGTACAATATGCAATGCAATGAACACAATCTCACATAAAGTGGAGAAAGGGAAAAAACCTCATGGGAAAAACTACCCTCCAAAAAGAGAGATGAAAATACACAAGATGCATAGATGGATGGAGGACTCGAAACCTCCCAAGGACTACATACATCATGAATATACAATAAATTATCCCCCGCAGGAAGGAAAGTATGAGACATGATATCCCCCCCCCATAATGAACAATCGCCTATAAAAATGGTGAGTGCATGAAGGAAAAACACAATCCAATGCCTACAAGCAACATTTCTTCCCTTGGGAAGAAGATATACCAAGTACAAATGCAGGAATGATTCCCATTCTGGATAGGAACTAGGAAATGGAATCCAAATGAAGTATGGTGATGATGCCATGAACCAATCCATATCCAAATGAAAGGAGGAAGAAGGTCTCCAAATATGCATCTCTGAAGTCTAAATACATATCTCCAAGCTCAAGGAATTGATCACATCATCAAATTGAACCATGAAATGTAACAAACAAAGTGAAAGAGAAGAGTCAAGAATGCCAATCTCCAAAGAAGGTGAAGAAGTATCTCCAACTGTGATGAATTTTTCAACAAAGGGAAGAGTGACCCCCTCAAGTATATCTCCCAAATCTGAAATGTAAGACTCCACAAATAATGAACCAATGTCTGGGAAGTAGGAATACCAATCTGGAAGACAAATAGATATCTCTTGCAATGACTCACTGGAATCACCAACAAGATATGAATGTGTGATCTCAATTGAAGAAGTAGGATGCAAGTGTAATCACTGGATCATCCTTACTCTCAATATATACATTATATTCAATCTCATCTAAGGTATCATCATCATAGGGAACATTATATGTATCATCAAGTGGAATGATACAATCTGCAACAGTATCATCTGGGAATGGGGAAACATGTGGATCTCCAAAATGCTCCCAAATTATGGTCCAAACTATGCATGGGCATTGAATACTCAGGATCTTGGAGTGGATATTATGGAAAAAATCCAAACCAAGACTCATACCAATTAGTCATCTGACATGACCATTCTTATCTTCCCAAACTATTTGATTCCACTTTGTCTTTGGCTCAGGTATGAGTCTGTAAAGATAAGGTGAGAGATTAAGCCATCTACAATGTGTGATGATTCATTTTTCCCATGAATCATAATTATCCCTAGTCAAATTTATTACAACATGATGTGTTCCATATCCCATGATTACATGAATGATACACTTCTCATATTAAAAATTGAGACCAACAATTCATTACACTCTACAATAAGGTTATAGTAGACTAGATCACTATGCAAAAGACCAAACTAAGGCCTATGCATTATAATTGTAAATCCAAGCCAAATTATGAATGTAAAGTAAACCTTGGTAAGATGGATAGAAAAGGAAAATAGATCTATTATGGATTGTGCAAGAACCTTAATGATTGAAAAGAATGTTGCTACCAAATACTGGAAGGAGGCCATCAACACTCCAATTCACACCTTGAACAAAGTTCAATTGAAGAAAGGTATTGAGAATACACCTTTTCAATTATGGTATGGCTATAAATCCAATGTTCATTATTTTAAAGTATTTGGAAGTAAATGTTACATCTTAAAGGAAGCAAGAAATGGAAAATTCGATGTAAAACATGATGAAGGTATATTCCTAGGATACTCTTGCAAAAGCAAAGCATATAAATTTTTGAATCTTACTACTCATAAAGTCATAAAAAGTCTACATGTAAGGATCGATGAGTTTGCAGAGAGAAGTGAAGAACAAAGCAGTAAGGAGCCTAAGGACTAAAGAAATTTTGTGTATTATGAACCTGACACTATACCTAAGATATAGGAAATGGTGATTGGACAACAATCTTGTCAACCACTAAATTCATAATCACAAATCTTGTTGCAACCTATGCAACTTGGGCTTCTAATCAAAGAAACTGAGTCACAGATAGAGGGAACCAAGTCAAAGACAGAAGCACACGAGTCTCAGACAAAGGCACCCAAGTCTCAGACAATGGAACTCGAGTACCAGTTAGAAGAGAAGAACAAAACTTTTGAACATGGTGAACCAAGTGGATCAAGCCCAGAATCAAAGAGGAAGGAACTTGTACTTGAAATATATGTCAGAAGGCATCATGCATCTAAACAAATAATTGGAGACCAGAGAGAAGGTGTAATGACAAGGAAAAAAATTAAAGGTACATGTTTTCTTAGTGAAATTGAACCTAGATCTATTAAAGATGCATTGAATGATGAAAGCTAGATAGAAGCCATGAAGAAGATGTTGAGAAGATAGAAAAGAACAAAACCTAGACTCTTGTACCTAGACCAAAAGACAAGAATGTGATTGGTACTAAATGGGTTTTCAGAAACAAGATGAATGAAAAAGGTGAAGTTTCTAGAAACAAAGCAAGATTAGCATGTAAAGGATATGCGCAAGAAGAGGGTATTGATTATGGAGAAACGTTTTCTCCTATTGTAAGACTTGAAGGAGTTAGAACTCTTCTGGCATATGTTGCACATAAAGGATACAAGGTATACCAAATGGATGTAAAATCTACATTTCTGAATGGAATTCTTGAAGAGGAAGTCTATATTGAGCAACCTGAAGGTTTTGTTGATCCTAACAAAAGGAATATGGTTTGAAAATTGCACAAAGCATTGTATCGAATGAAGCAAGCTCCTAGAGCCTGGTATTAAAGATTGCATGGTTACCTAGTAAGTATTGGATTTTAGAGAACTAATGACAATAGTAGCTTGTATATCAAACAAGGACCTCAGAACAAGATACTATTAGCAGAGATATTTGTTGATGATATATTATTTACTAGATATGATGATTTATGCAAAGAATTCTCCAAAGCTATGAGTAAGGAATTTGAGATCTCTATATTTGGTGAAATCAAATTCTTTGTTGGTTTACAAGTTTATCAGATGAAGGATGGTATCTACATTACCCAGTCTAAATACATCAAAGAGATACTGAAGAAATTTGGAATGGAAGACTCCAAACCACTTGGAACACCTATGCCTACTGGACATAATTTTTCTAAGGATGATGATTCAAAGGAAGTAAATCAGACTATCTACAGATCCATGATTGGTAAAATTCAATATGTTGTTCACACTAGACCTGATATTGCATTAGCAGTTGGTATTGTTGCAAGGTTTTCAACTAATCTTAGAGAGAATCATTTGATGGCTATCAAAAGGATTTTGAGATATCTTAAGGGTACTGAAGAGTATGGATTATGGTATAAGAAAGGAGGAAACTTTGATTTGAAGACTTTTACTAATGCTGATTGGGAAGGAAGTGATGATGACAGAAAGAGCACAAGTGGTGGAGCATTATTTCTTGGTAAGAGGTTAGTTTCTTAGACCAGTAAGAAACAAAATTGTATTTCTCAGTCTTTAGTAGAGGAAGAGTATGTTGCTGGAGTAGTGAATTGTTAAAATATCATATGGTCCAAACAACTATTGTCAGGTATGAAGGAGGAAATCAAAGAACCAGTTATTATCTACTATGACAACACTAGTGCAATTAACATTTCAAAGAACCCTGTGATGCACACGAAAACTAAACATATTGCAATAAAGTATAATTTCTTGAGAGAATTGGTTCAGGACAAGGAAGTAAGATTGGAATATGTGAATACTAAAGAAAAAATTGCAGACATATTCACAAAACCGTTACCTAAGGATGCATTCTTGTATCTTAGAGGAAAGCTAGGGGTGATTCCCCTAACTGAAGTTCACTGATGGAAAGATTAGAGATGCATCAACCGAGCTACAGAACTGATTTAACATGTTGATATAGATTCTCAGAGCTTATTACATATGAATCAGTACAAATAGGTACATTACAACTTCAATGGATGTGTATTGGATGGTGTCTTTGGCATTGGTTTTAAAAGAGGGAGAGTTATTGATGTCATGCCAAAATAAATTATTAAGGTAAAATATTATAGATGACAGAGGAAGAAAATTTTATTAGAAATAGAGATTAATGTAAGAGGGATAAATTTGTATTTCAGTGATTGTGAAGACAGAGGGAGTTTTCTGGATGAGGATCGAAATGAAGCTAAGGATATTAATAAAACTTTAGCCTTGTTACTGTTGCTCTATAATTCTTTGTATTATGACATGTTGTGTTGTCATCAATGCCAAAGAGGGAGATTGTTGATGACAACTATTCAATATATAAGCTATTTCTAGTGCGTCACTTAAATTAACAAGGTTTTTGCAAAAAAAGAAAATAGCTCTTAAGGAAGTGTTGAAAAAAAGTCCTTCAAACATGCAAAAAACTCATTCTTTCCAAAAAAGAACCTATTAAGACTAAGTGTTTTTCTATCCTAAGACATCAAATACATGTGATTAAGATGCAAGGTTCATTGCTTTTTTTTTGAAAAAGGAAATTGCTTTGAATATGGAAAGTAAAGGGTTCTTTTCCCTTAGGGCATTCAAGATTTGATGAGAATATTCATTTTAAGCCCAAATTGAAATGTTTGCTTTGCCTTGTCCAATTTCCTTTAGCATTCAAGATTTGATGTGATTAATTTTTAATCCCAAACTGAAATGTTTTCTTTGAGGGTTTTTTTTAATCTTTGATTTTTATAGCACCAAAATTGAGTGTGTGCTCTCTTAATTAACTCCAAAAACTAATGAATGAGTATATTTTTGAATTTAATTGTTTAAGTGATCTTCTCCACTCCTGCGACCTGCACAAAAACAAAGTGCAAAGTTAGAATGTCAATCCTGCGAGTCTAGTCAGTGATCCCGCAACAGTCAACATGCGATCCCATGAGTCAAACTACAATTGTGGGCTAGAAATTAATTAAAAACATGTTTAAACTAGCCTTTCGACTTTACAATTGGTAGAACATGTTCCCACGATTCTAGCCCATGTTCCTGCGACACTAATGAAAAGTACATAATTTGGAAAAAAGATAGGAAAATTAGTGAAAATGGTCTTGGGCCCTCTCGGCCAGTAGAGTCACAGGATCACATTCCCGCAAGCAAACACTGCATTCCTGTGGTTCTAGACTTTGATCCTGCAGGATAATTAAAAATGTGCTTTGTTGACTTTGACTATGGGAATGGTGGTGTAAGTGCTTGTTTTTACCCTTCCAACCTGCAAAAAACCCAAAAAAACTTGCAAAGACACTCAAACAACAACAAACATTCAATTTTGGGTTAGTTTGCAAGAAGAAAAGATAGAGCAATTAAAAAAATTGACCCGTAAAGTGGGCCCCACCGGGCATGCGAAAATGTAAGCTATGAAATAGAAGTTTAAAGGAATACCTAAACTAGTTAAGCATTCAAACAAACTAAATCCAAACCACATATGTGCTAAGACAAAGAAAGCAAGTAAATAAGAGAATGCAAACCATGAAGCACCCAATAGTAGCCTTCTTGATGTAGAGATTTGTCCAATAGATTTGGATGTGTGCTCAATGTGTTGCTCAAGCTCCAAAATGATGCATCAAGTGTGGATTCTAGGATGATTTGGGCATTATGGTGTTGCAATGGATGATTTTTCTCTTCAAAATGGCATGATAACTTTGCATGAAAGATGGATGAAAATGAAGGAATGAAGGGCTCAATTTATAGGCAAAGAGAGGATGAAATGGATGGCAAGAATGAAAACTTGAGGAAGGGTTGAGATTCATTTGAAAGGGAGCACATAGATTGTGCTTTCTCAAATGGCTCTCATTGTGACAAGTGTCACAAGGAGAGAGGTTTGGAAGAATGGGGGAATGTGACCATTTTGGGAGATGTGAGAGGGGACAAAGATGTAAGAGATGGATGGAGTGTGTAAGAGAGATGTAAGAGCATTTAAGGAAGAATTTACGAGGTATGGATGGGGATTTGAGTGATGTGATATAAGAGTTGACTTTGGGATTGGGGTTGAGTTCTTAATCCTTGGATTAGGATTGTGCACATGCTTAAGGAGTGATTAGGCTTAGGTTTAGAGGGTAAGTGGGAGGTTTAGGAGGATGTGATGGGAGGAGAGAGAATGAGTGGAGGGATTAATTAGATAATTGGGGTCAGTTAACTAATAAGGAGGGATTAGTATGTGTGAATGGGTTGGGTTGAGTTGAAACTATGGGTTAGGTAATTGAGCATGGTTAGTTTAGGGGTTAAAGTTAGGAGCCATGTGCTCAAATTGAATTAAATGGAATATTTAATTCACAAGTGGGATAAAGGGGAATTTATGAATTAAGTTAAATAAATAAGTA